>CAAKHG010050807.1:0-12318 GCA_901007715.1 Dactylopterus volitans
CCCCCCCCCCCGCTCTGTTCACTCCGCGGCTCCTCACCCACCTCAGCCACCTGCTACATCCGCCGTCTAATGTAAACCTCGACGCGCACAAAGACTACCTGACACCCGCGGAATGCCGAGCGCGCTCGGCAGCACGCTGTTTACACGCGCGCCGGCTCTATTAAACATGCCGTCTGCCAGTTTGAGAGACAGTTACTGTAATTTGACCTAATGAGCGTGTGTTTGAGGTTGCTGCGTGTTTTTGTCTTCGCTCCAGCCTCCCTCTCTCTCCCATTGTCCGCCCCCCCTCCCCATGACTGACTCACCGCGCTGATCTTGCTGGTCTTTCTGGACCAACCAGTAGGCCCACTCCCTTTCCTTTTGGGATGGCTCCAAGAAAAACCAGTTGGAGTCAAGACTGAAATTGGACACTGAATGCTGAAATACATTTTTAGACACAGGAAGCTTAAAAATCTTCTGTTTGAAAGGTTGGTGGATTGTGACTTCACCATCAAAAGTTTCACATATCTCTTATAAACTTAGAAACCTAAGAAGCCATTAGACTCAGTATCCCTAAAATATACTGTTTTAAGTCTGCCAATGTCAACAGTAGACATTAATTGTGTTTTAGATTACATTTCTTTTGAGGCCACAGTGACCTTGAACTTTGACCACCAAATTCTTAATCAGTTCATATTGGGCCTGAGTGTGTGCAGCATTGGAAGGACACCCTCCAGATGTTCCATAAATGTCCTCAATAAGGGACGTAATCTCAGAAAATTTGACCTTTTTGACTTTTTAAATGCCATTTGTCCTTTTTTTTGTTTTTAATGTCATCGTCACGTCATTTCGTTTTATACTTTCAAACATTTGTGTTGAAGTCTGTCATAATCAGCGTATAACGTTGAGCGTTATGGCCACAGATTCGTCCTCGATCTCTCACCTTCTGACCCCCGAAACGCAGCCGGCCCAGACTCGTAGTAACGCCGTGATCCTGACCTTTTGTCCTCTGACCACAAAAAATGTAAACGGATCATCCTTTGTCCCGCCATCGCGTTATCGCCAGCACGGCGGCGCGAACAGAAGTGAGATAGGTCGCGCGTTTGCGCTTTTGAGGCTTAAAAACACGATGGCGGCGCTTTTTTTTTTTTTTTTCTCTCTCTTTTGGTCCCGTAAACCCGCCTCAGTTGAGATGTGCAGCACCGTAAAGAGAACCGCTTCAAAAGTACTTCGCCAAAGTTGCGGCGTTGTGTGCGGTTGTGTTACAGGCGCCCGGAGGAAAAAGTTTCCCTTTCAGCTAAACATGCAGAGAATGCTCTCCTCTTATCTCCCTCCATTCCTCCTCGCCTCGCCTGGCCGGCTATCTGAAAAGGTATCGTCGCTCCTCTCATCTCGCCCTCCTTTTTCCTCTTCCCATCACCTTGCCTTTTCACCTGCAACATATTTTTTTTCCCTTCCTCTGATCTGCCCCCCTCCCCTTTTTTTTCCTCTCTCCTCACGCTCTTCCTCGGGAACATCTTAAATATGCGCTCAGGTTCATTTGTTTCGTTTTCTTTTTAAAAGTTAAAAGCGGAACCCTTTTTTAGGTGTCTTAGTTGTGAGGAGCTGCTATTTGCGGAGGTATTAGTCACGCTCACCCACATGCACACACACACACACACAAACACACACACACACAAACACACACACACACACACAGAGGCCGTCTCCGTCTGAGCCGACGCCTCCATAGTGATGCAGCGATGCGTGCGGCGCGGCGTGTCCTGCTTCACCAGGAAGACAGTATGTGCTGGTGATCAAGGACGAGACAGGAAGTCTTTCGAGTCCACGAGGCCGCCATTCATAGGAACGCGCGCGCGCACACACACGCGCACGTGCGCGCGCACGCACCGTCTGTCTGCTCGAATATCCACCGACTGAAAACTGGGCGCCGGTGCAAAAGCGAGATTGCTTTGTTTCAGGTCCATCGTGGCGAGACTGGAGATAATCTGCGCCGGCCTCGTATGACTCAGGTGTAACAGCGCGCACTGATGTGGTGCAGTTTTTGTTGTGATAATTTCTAAAAAAAAAAAAAAAAAAATGGGCGCAGGTTTGGTTCATCTGTTTAATTTTCGGTGTTCCCGCCGAACAGAAGCTCACGCGCCACCTCTTCAGACTGAGCGGGCAGTAAACTCCAATGTTGGGGAACATATTGCCGATGCCATCGCAGTATCTGCAGTATTAGATTAGATCCACACGGGTCACGTATAACAGTATAACCACTGCATGTTTACCGTAGAATATAATGAAACAGTGCTGCAATAAATTCTCCCCTCAGGAGGAGTTTTTATTGAATCTGTTTGAGAGGGTTGGTGACGTATCTTGATGATTATTATTGGGACTGTGATTTGTGATGCTGCTGAACTTGACTGAGCGGTGTCCCTAAGCCTTTGTCACCCTAATGCATATGAGTGGGGTGGTCAGAACATTAGGGACACCTCTCGGCGTAAGCCCTTTGTATTGTAGTCTATGGCGAACGCACGGTGGTGTTGATGTGTTGATCGATGTATATGGTCATTACTGCATAAAGCTAACTTTAAGGTGCAATGGCATGATAAACAATGGAGGCTCTAAATGGCTTAATAGGATGACAGAAGTTCAGGGACACCTCTCAGTACAACCCAGTGCGGTGACACGTCTCCTGAGGGGACAATTTATTGCAGGGCCGCTGCATTACATTCTACGGTGAACATGCTATGGTATTGACGTTATGCTTGATCAGCGTAACTATATATACTTGATGGTTTCTCCTGTTGAGGAATGACACACACACACACACACACACACACACACAACCCACCCAAAGACCGGACATCTGGTGAGGTCCTGCGACCCGTCCGAGCTCACGAATTGGCTAAACCACGTATGACACAAGCCATACGGCCCCATCTTAAAACATTTACAGCGCTGGATGGAGCCATGCGGTCATGGGCAATGATATGGTTACTTATGCTCCTCAACAGCACATATCCGGAAGCAGAATGCGTCCTAATGGACAAAGATGGATAAGGAGTCCGAGTCAATACAGAACCACAGCAGATACATTGTGTGCGTGTGCGTGCTTGTGCGCGTGTGTGTGCGTGCGTGCGTGTGCTGTGAGTGCTTTAGCTTGTGCGCTGATATCACAATAAAGCAGGACATTTATGCGTATAAACCGAATGACGTAATGATACAGGCTGAGGGAAATGGGACGGCAGATGGTCAGTTGGCTGTCCGCTTTAATAAACGTAATAAATGGAAACCATATCAAGCGCGGTGGGGCACCAGAAGAATTCACAGCTGGGAAGATATCGGTCCCGATTAAGGCTTGGACTTCTGTCAAGTCTTTTGAAATGAGCAGGTCAGATATCGCTCCGTTTGTGATGCAATCTCAGCGGGGAATTCAGAAAGGGTTTTTGTTTGGACAGTGTTTATCTAGCGATGCATATTTCATCACTTCCTTCCTGCACGTCACGAAAAACCAGCGGTGCCAAGAGCAGGCTGTACTCTGGACTTTCCTTTTGTTTATTTCGGATTGAATGTTCCATCTCAAGATGGGAGCGCGGACGAGCTGAGCGCGCGCTGGGAGTTGATGATATGAGCAGTTTTTGAAATGCGATCTCTTGGCCGTGCAACTGTTATTGTGTTCAGATGCCGCGGCAATCCAGAGGCAAGTTGACCACTCACCAGTCACCCAGCCGGAGAAAAGGGGGCCGGGGGGGGGCTCAGAGGCAGCAGTGTGGTCCGCATAATCTCACATTGGAAACATTAAATCCGGAAAAGGGAGGCTGCATTTATGGCACCATTAAAATAAAAGGGAGACAGTGATTCTTTTTAATGCCTTTCTCCTTGAAGCACCTCCTCTCCGAGCCTCCGCCGCCGCCGCCAGCGCCATTCACACGCCCTCCGAGAGAGGATTTATAATGGCATCTTGTTTTTACAGCTATCACCGCTCACTGGCGAGTTTTTACAAAGAAGAATGGCACAAACCCTCCCCGGCAGCCCGGGTGTCAGGGGTCAATCTGGCTCGTAAACGGAGGGTGCGCGGAAGGAGAAAGCTGGAAGGGGAGAGTCGCGGTTTTGCGGACAGCGGCGTTGGGTAATAAGCTGTTTGGGGGCAGCGCAGGCTGGATTCCATTATGGTGATGTCAGCGGGGAGAATATAAGCGGTGTCGGGAGCGCGTCGGCTTTGTCGCAGCAGAGAGCTCGGCTCGCGTAAGCCCTTCCGAGCCGTCATTGTTTATCATTTCACGGCACTTTAAAAGTCAGCTTTATGCAGTAAAGAGCGTAAACACCAATCTAGCGTCACATCATGACCGCCACTTGTTTGCCGCGGAGTATAATGCAACAGGCCCGCAGCAGATTGTGATTTGTGATGCTGTTGAACTGTACTGGGTAATGCTGAGAAGTGTTCCTAATTTTTTGGTCAGTCCACTCATACGCACTTTCGGGACACCTCTCAGTGTGACCCAGCACAGCTCAGCAGCATCACAAATTACAGTGCCAGTAACAATCATTAAAACGTGTCAACTACTTTCTCAAACACATTCAATAAAAATTCAATATAAAACTCCCTTTGACAGGAGAATTTACCGCAGGGCTTTTGCATTATAATCTATGGTAAACATGCGGCGGTCATAATGTTATGGCTGATCTGTGCGTGAACGACGCTCAGGAGTGAGCTGCGCTCTCATATGTTTACCGTTTCGGATCCACCTGTCCTCGCCCCACGGGTTCTTTACACCTGCAAAGAAAAAAAAAACAACAAAAAACCGGCTGGAGCGGCTCAAACCACAACACCATTAGCGGTCTGAGTGACTGTTGCGAAACCACAAAGTGTTTGTGGTTGACCGTCGCCGGGCCCCGGCATCGCTCAGTGTTGATTCAAGCCCCGGAGTGGCATGCAGATTCATGCTGGCTGTGTGATTAAGTGTTCACACTTGGTAGCTCACTCACCGCTGGATCCTTCTTCTTCTTTTTTTTTTGTAGTTCTTCCATTTTCCGGAGTGTCTCCAACATCTAGAATTGAGGCCTGCAGGCCTGGTGTTATATGGATTCTAAAATCTCAGATGGCCGCTATTTATAGTTACCTGCAACAGGTCTGACTTAGGCGAACCAACAACAAGTCTTGACATCATAGCAGCCAGCGGAGTCACCTACTGACAAGTGCCCCGCCCCGGATGAGCCCGGCAACGTGCCTTGAGCTGCCTGATTATTTTGTCAAAAAAGCGATGCATCACTCACTTACTTATTTTAAGTGGAATATACCATTCAGGAGGTGCGCAAAAGTGCTAATTCAAATGTGCAGCTGCAGGAAAAAAAGATCCGTTATCAATTTCATCTGCGGATTTCTTTTATTTTGCGCCGACGTTAAAGGTTTAATTATCGAAAGTTGAGTCGCAGCCGACGCTAGCTCAATGCTACAGGCGGCGGTGGCGGCGGCGGGGGAGGAGCGGCGGGGGAGGAGCGCCGAGCTCGCGGCGCGGTGGCTGGCATCGCCGTGCGGGCGCACTCCGGCCTTGACCTACATATCGCCTACCTCTCCCACCTTCGCGCACTCGCGCGGGCAGACGCGGGATTTGCCACGGAAAGACAGACCCAGTCGAGAGATTAAGAGTAGACCACTAATCTGACGATGCCCGCATCAGTGTGTGTTTGTGAGAGTGTGTGTTGCTCTGTGTGTGTGAGTGCGCTGTGTTTTGAACCGTGGGCAGGTTTTTTTTGTTTTTTTGTTTTGCGCTGGCTGGCTTCGAGAGTGTTTCATTCCGATTCTGTTATTAGCAGCTGGAATGAAAGCCTTTGTTTTTCCAGGAATTTCACCCCCGGAGAGAAGGAAAAGGGGGGCGGGGGGACGCGCTCCAGCGCTCCCGCTCAGTTTGTTGTTGTGATTCCACATGAGTTTTTTCGGAGTCTGAACGGGTTTCGCGTTTTTCCATCCGTGCTCCTGCAATGACGCGGAGCGTATAGAAGGAGGGGGAACGCGACAGAGGACGCACAGGGAGAAGCTGTTTAGGCAGAGCCGGGAGATGCGACCAAGACGAGGGTGAGGGGATTCGATGGAGGGCCGAGAGGAGGAGGGGGGTGTGGGTGGGGGTACATAAAGCTGCAGACGAGCGCAGTCTGTCTGCTCTCCATGTGTTATTGTAATGACAACAGCAGGATGCCTTTGAGTCGCTCAGCGCCGTGTTCACCAGCCAAAACCAGACATGAGTGCTTCACCAGCTCATGCACGATGTTCGTAGACTGTGTAAAGCCACGTTGGGGCCTCCACACTCGCGCGTCCTGCACACTTGCTAGAATTCCTCGACGTTTTTTAATGGAGCAAATTGTTTTCATTTTTTGTTTCACGCCCGGCTCGCAAGAGGACATTCATTAGGTCACCCAGGAGCCGGCGCAGGCAGCATGAATCATTTCCAGCCACAAAGAGAGGATGAAGTGACGGAAGGCAAAAACCTTCATGATTCAGATCATCAGATGATCATAGATTAGTGTGGAGCACCTCCCACACTTGGCAACCGTCGCTGCACGATATGCACGTACACACAAGCAAACGCATATCCACACCGATCTACATGCACAAACATATGTACAGACACACCGATCAGCCGTAACATTATGACCGCTGCATGTTCACCGTAGAACGTCACGCAGCAGCCCTGCGATACAATTCTCCCTTCCAGTGGAGTTCTATGTTGAGTGTTTTTGTTGAATCTGTTTGAGAGAGGTGTTTTTATGTTAATGATTGTTATTGGGACTTTAATTTGTGTATTTATGCACGCATGCATACAAATGCTATTTAAAGAAAACATCTCGCCTTCTTTTCTAGGCGTCTGAAATGAAATTAGCAGCTTTTAAATACGGTAAACGGCCATCCCGGTTTTTTTTGGTCATCTGGGAACCTGGAATATTTCAGGGCTCTGCTGCTGAAGAACATCACGGAACGGAATCTCTCTTAGATCATCGTAATTTGTACAGTAGAAAAGGAAGCGTGACTCACTTTTCCGCTTCACCCCAATCGCAACCGCTCACAGTCTGTTTTCCTCCAAGATGTTTTGGAATCGGCCGACCTCAGCGGCCCGGAGCAGGAATACCGGCTCTCAGCTGAGCTGCCAAAGATCCCCGACTTCTTGATAAATGGGCACGGAACATATTATTCAGGGCCCGAATTATGTTTGAAAGTATGATTTTATAACTTTGGCTCTGACAGGAACCAAAACCAACCCTTTCCCCTTCAAATTTCAGAGCAGGTTGCGTTTGCTTGGAATTGACTTTACATGGCAAACAAATCCAAAACTACTGCCTGAAATACTACGTAGGGTTATGGCTGACATTTTTTCTCTTGAAATATGGCAATAAAGCAGACATAAAAAAAAAACTGAAAATGGAAAGGAGACTGATGCACTGTGGCAGCTCCATGGGGCACACAACACACACACACACACACACACACACACACACACGCAACAGCACCTTACACATACCAGCTCTCACACTATGCATCTGTTTGACGAGGTGATGAATTCCACGCAGTCGTGCGTCCGGAGCTCATTTCCACGGCGACGCCGTCTGCGGCCGACTGCAACCCCGGGGCGTCACGTGACCCCGGCCGGGCCCCTCCGTGTGATATCTGACAATTCCAGGCCAAACGTGGACGAGCGACCCCCCCCCCCCCCCCCCACCTTTCGGAGCATATGATCACACACCGCAAGCACACACACACACACACATCTGCACCGCTAAATATCGCCGCGCACGCACTGTCCTTTTGATACATAATCCGATTTAAGTTTGAAAATGCCAAGAATACAAAGCAGAATATGCTGTGTTGTCCACAGTCTTGTGTTTTCACCACTACTGAGGAGACCTACCTCGACCTTCCTATACTGATCTATGATATTGTGGTGATTTACATAACGGGGACTTACACCGATCAGCCATAACATTATGACCACTGGATTCTTACCATAGAAAATAATGCAACAGCCCTGAAATAATAAGATAAATTCCCCCATCAGATGGAGTTTCATGTCAATTTTTTTATTGAATCTGCTTGAGAGAGGTGTTGACATATTTTAATGATTGTTATCAGGACTGTAATTTGTGACGCTGTCGATCCGGAGAGGTGTCCCTCATGTTTTGTTACCCCAGAGCATTTGAGTGGGATGACCAAAATATGAGGGACCCTTCTCAGCATAACACCCCTCAGAGTTTATTGCAGAGCTGTTGCATTATATTCCCATGGTAAACACAGTGTATGCTGTGTGTTCTTTGTAGTGATATATGTCACGGGGACTCAGATATTGTCCACACACTCCCTTTTCAGCGCCCGCAGTCATAGAAGAGCTTGCCTCAAAAAAAAACCCCCACAAAAAAAAGAACGAACACACTTATTTGGGATTATTTTTGCTTTTAAACCGACGATCTGCAAGAAGCAGTTAGTCGTCTTAGCAAACATATATGGGCGGTTGGTCGGGGGGGGTGTTGTGGAGATCTTTGCTAATGCAATAAGCTTTAATGACAGCTGTCCAACACCATTTAAAAAAAAAAAAAAAAAAAAAAAGTGTCCGCTTTCGTCAGACGAAGGACGCCTCATTTCGCGGCCTCCAAATGAACACACAGCTGGGGGACAACATAACTATGCATGATCACAGCCGCGCGCGCGTACTTTATTTATTTTTTTTGCTCTATTTCTCAATTATCCAATCAATGAGACGGCCGCCACCGAAGGCTTAATCGCTGCTTAGTCATCGCGTCCCTTTCGCCAAGCGCACAATACGACCCGAACCCGACCCGAACCCGACCCGAACCCGACCGCCGCTCCCTATTGGTGGGACACGCCGCTGGTTAATTGTGCAGGGGAGGAGGGGCGTGGAACACCTGGCGGCACGCACGCCGCACGCTATACTCGCCCGGCGCGTGTGCGAGCACATCGCTTTGATGATCTCGCCCTTTGCGCGGGGCTGCCGATTTTTAAGGCGGCGGGAAAACAAATAGCAGGAAGGACAGTGGGGATAAGTGTGCGCGTCAGATTAATGCAGATTAAAGAACGGGCGGCGGGGAAAGAAAAACGAGAAGCCTATGGCGTAAAAGCTTTGTGCGTTTTTGTTTTTTTTCCGCGTCCGTTACTCAGTTTTATGACTCGTGTGGCTCGTGATTCTCATTAAGAAAACATTTTACAGTTGTCAAATTCCATCATTCAATGTGACGCAGCTGAAGGGCTCGTAAAGCAACCACTATAAAGAGTCTTGGCTAAGGTGGTTGTTGTTTTTTTTTTTTTCTTTTTAAGAGTGAACCAAGGACACAGTCTGAGGTTGTTGTTGTTGTGAAAGTTGTAATTTATTTTTTTCTCGAAGAAGAAGAAGAAGAAGAAGAAGACCGGTCTCGATCAGCTTCTATCACTCCGGCGGGGCTGATTGCTTCAACGTCAGCCCGGCGAGGTGTTTTAAAGACACGGGGCTCAATTTGTCTCAGTGCACTCACGAACACGTGCGCACACACACACACACACACACACACACGCATTACCGTTGTACTCTGTAACAGTAATTTGTTTTTGCAGGCCACCTGCCACAAAGAGGGAGAAAGGGCAGAGACACTTGTCCTCCAGCGGGCTGATTTACGTTGGCACTAAAACAGAACTCATAAGGGCTTTTTATACACCTCCAGACGTGCCAGTCAGCAATTTTTTACCGGCCAAGGCAGGAAGGAAACGACACGAGATCCCACAATATACAATAGTGCCTATTGTCCGACCTCTTGAAAATTGGTCTCACCACCTCTGAAATTTATCTTGGCTCCCCGGATGACTCGAATGCCATCCAGTTGTTTTTGGCTCTTAGAAAGTTCACCCAGGTGAACGTGCAATATCCCGACTCATTCTGCGTTTTGTTCCCATTGTTTATGTTTCCGCTTATTTAAACTTTTTATACCTTTGCCGTTCCACAGTTTGCCTCTTGCTGTTTTATTGAAGCTGCGATTTAACTGATGCAGCTCTTCTGTCCCCATTGAGGCACTAATAAAAGAACGCCCCGTCTTCGAAGGCCCATATTTTCACTGATGTTCTCCCCATTATGACCAATTACTTTTGCTGCTCCTGTCTCGCAATTAAAGAAATTATATGAAGTAATGACACAAAAATGAATCCCAGATCTCGGGGCGACCATTCCCGGTTAAAGTGACCCCAGGGGTGCTCCAGGAGCACCATCTTTAATCAATTTCTGCATTTCCTGCCATCCCCCGCTCTTTGAAAAAGTGCCGCCATTATGGAAGAATTCCCATGGACGGCGACAGATGGGCTTAAATATTTTTAATATTATTCCAGTGAGCTGTTGCAATAATGTTGACAATATCTGATAATCCTCAGCAGACCACGTGGCTGTTTGCGGTTTTACTTATTGCGTTAAGAGGAGTGTTTTAGCACCCCCGCCCGCCCCTCACCCCCCCTCCCAACCTGTCTGTCCCTCTCAGGCCTGAGCTGACTGGCTTTACTCTTGACTGGGACACGCAGTATGTCTATAATGCTTTAAATGATGGGTGTGTGTGTGTGTGTGTGTGTTCTGTGTGCTCTAAACACCGAAACAGGAAGTGGTGCGCTCTAAACTAACAACTTCAGTCAGTGCTTTTCGGGGTTTGTTTTTTTTTGTTTTTTTGTCCGTGGGTGTCTCATCTGTGCAGGGATTGACATCCCTCCGTCAATCCCTCCACTCCTCGGTGTGCCGGGGGATGGTAATCCATTCTTCCCATATGCAGATAGCGGCGGTGAGATTAGGCAGACCCTGAGAGAGGATTAAGCCCTCAGGACTTGGCTCCCCTTCTATCTTACCTCCTCTCTAACCATCCGAACCCCCCCGCCCGCCCTACACCATCACCCCCTCCGCCTTCTCTTGCTGCTTCATCCCTCACCCGTCTCCCTCTCCTCCTCCCCCGGGCTAAATCGCACATCTCCGGAGTGCGTTGGCTGCCGAGCGAAGAGGTGGAGGGCGGATAAAGTTTTAGCTTTTATACTTTCTTTCTTTTAATTTACACGTGTTGGTTATATCCTCCTGTGCGCGCTTATTGGCGGTTTTTCCACTACATGGTACAGACTCTACTATACCCACAGTTGGTATCTTGGGTCTTCTTTTTCCCATTAGACGATAGTGCCGCCTCAGTGCGGCTGATTGCCGTGCGGAGCCGCCGTGGCGTCTTCGGCGCGGCATAGAAATGCACAGGCCGGCACGAGAAGGAAACGAAGAACAAGAAGAAGAAGAACCTTTCATGGCAGCAAACCAAATATCGGCAATAGTTTGGTCGTTCAAAAATGTGACGGTTCTGCCCGACCAATCGGAGGTCTGCGGCGTTGCCACGTCTCCCTTTTCGGTACCTCACAGTCCCGGTGGCAAGACAGTAACTGGCTGAGTTTGCATGTGTGCGTATTTTCACAGCCTCCATCTCACGCTCATGTTCCCACCTCCCTCTTCCGCTCCGTGTCTCGTGCCCAGATGCGACCCCTCTATGTTTTGATGCAGTGCAGAGGCCAGAGTTTTTCCTCCCGAGTGCTGCTCCTCTTCCTTCCTCATCATCATCCCTCTATCGCAACCTTCCCCCCCTCTTTTTCTTTCTTTTTTTTTTCCTTTCCTCCCCTCCAGTGGCGAGTGCTGTAATTGATATGCCACAGGCAATAAATCAGCACAGCTCGAGGCTGAGCGGCGACCATTATCTGAATGGACAGGTTTAGCTGCTCTCGGAGAGGAGGGGGGGGGCGCGGGGTTGGGCGGAGGGAAGGGAGAGTTGATCCAGTTCAACCCATAAGACTCGCCAACCTCGCCAGAAAACACACCGCTGCCCTCATCTTCTCTCAGGATTCCTGCCACCATTAAATCAAACCTATAAATTTAACTACATCCGAGGGAAGGATCCAGGCTACGTGTCCCCTACCTTTTTTTTTTTTTTTTTATATTCCCCAACCCCTCACTCCCATTCTAAGGGTCCACAGTGGCGCTCTACAATTCTCTGTCAGTTGATAGGGCGTCCCGATATCAAATCCAATCAACCTGGCCCCGTCCACTCTAATGCTTTGCCCTGATGTGATAACGGCCTCGCGTCCTCCGATACGGCGGCCGCCCGCTCCCAAAGCCGCGTGCGCGCTCTCGGCCCCAGAATGATTGACACGCTTTTTTCCTTGATGGCGCTAAGATATGGCTCCCAACCTTGCTCCGGCGCACTTCCCACCATTTCGTTTCGGCTCCAGAGAAGATTGAAATTGAAAAGGGGTTTTGGGGAGCGGTGGGGGGGGGGGGGAAAGGAGAGAGAGAGAGAAAAAAAAAAAAAAATTGAGAAAAA
>CAAKHG010050809.1:14274-24398 GCA_901007715.1 Dactylopterus volitans
CACTCGCTCAACAAAACAAAAAACAAAACAAAAAATAACAAAGCAGAGTGCGATAATATATACAATTGGTAATATGTGTGTGTGATGCGGATCGAAGAGGAGAGCAGGGAGCGGGGTTCAGCGGAAAAGTAGTTTATGATGAGCGAGTGGTTTAGTAAAGCCAAGGTGTAATGTCGTTATCTTTGAATAACTGTCCATCAATGTAAAGTTTGTCTACTGATATGACTGCTCTCTTGATCTTTTTGATCTTTTGCTTGCGGATGAGGAAGAGTTGTTTGCGTCTGTGATTGATTTTGGGCGGATATTGATCGTTGAGTCCATAGTCCGTTCCTTTAAGTTGTCTGCCTTGTCGTTGTACCAGTTCTTTGTCTTTGTAGTGCTTGAATTTGACGATGATGGGCCGGGGTCGGGTGGTGTTGGTGTGTTTCTGTCCCAGACGGTGAACATGGTGAAAGGGGATGCTGTTGACGGTGTCAGGGGGAAGTTTGAGCTGTGTGATCATGAAGTCCGTTACTGCTGTTTCAGGTTGGTCCGTGGATGGCTCGGGAATGCCGATGAAGATCAGGTTGTCTCTCATGCTGTGTGACTGTAAATCCAGGATGATTTCTTTCATGATTTTGTTTTATTTGGTGACAGAGGCAAGTTGAGTGGTGACGGAGGAAAGCTGAGTGGACATGGTTGAAAGGGAGTGCTGGAGTTACTTGTTTTCTATTGTGAGTGTTTGTTGTTCACTGTATTCCAGGCTGTGGCGGAGGTGTTGAAATTCCTTGTGTAGTACTTCGATTAATGCTACTCTTGCATCCAGTCCGATGAGTTTATTGTCAATGTATATTACTAAGTAATTTACCTCGGTGCAGCAGAGAGGTTTTGGTAAAGTTGCCGGTGAAGTGGAAGTGGATGAGGCGGGCGAGTCCATTGTGCATGGTTTTTTGGATTTCTGAGAGCATCCCATAGTGCAGAGTCTATTGTAGTACTTGTTGATGCAATCCTCTAAATGATCCAGGTCTGTGTTGTTATCCGGTTGAAGTGGAAGGTAATAAATGAAGAGTTAAAAGCTGAAAACTGACGGTGAACGTTTTGAAGGAGGAAAAGTTTGTTTCTGATGAAAGCTGGATGCTTCAGTTGAAGTGCTTCAACCCCTGAGATGGTTAGTTTAGCTTATACCAGAGATTTTAAGACGGTTGGGGCATTAGTTAGTCCAAATAGCATCACAAGATACTCGTAGTGGTGTGTTGAATTCCGTGTTCCACTCGTCTCCCTCACGAATCCGAACAAGGTGGTAGGGGTTGAGAGGACAAGCTTGGTGAAAACACAGGCCCCCTTAAGAAGCTATAAGGCAGACGAGATGAGTGGCAGAGGGTAGTTTTTTTTCAACGTGATGTCATTCAGGCCAAGGAAACGTATACAAGGGCGGGGAGTTTTGTCCTTCTTTTCCATGAAGAAAAATCCAGCACCAGCAGGAGAAGAGGAAGGGCGGATTATCCCCTCAGATAGCGCCCCTTGGATGTACTCGTTCATGGACTTCCTCTCTGGACAAGAGAGAGAGTACAGACAAGCCTTGGGTGGTGCCACCCCAGGGAGAAGCTCTATGGCACAGTCAGATGGGCGATGTGCTGGCAAGGCCATGGCTTGGGCTTTATTGAAAACCTCCTCCAGGTCTAGGTAGACTTCAGGAACCATGGACAGGTCTGGAAACTTAGAAGGGGAATCAGCAGACTTGGACGGAGCAGACAGGATGACTGACAGGCCGGACTCCACCCCATAATTTTCCCAGTGGCCCAATTCATATAAGGGTTGTGTTTACACAGCCAGGGATAACCCAAAAATAAGAGTACTGAGGAGACTCAGTAATATAAAAAGAAATTGTCTCAATGGTCTTACCTGACATGAGCAGAGACAGGGTTGGAGTCTGATAGGTGATCCAGGTGAGAAGATGAGTGTACCGCGCAGGTTGTGCATTGCTTCGGCAAAGTCTGGAATAGTAGATGGAACTGGTGGATCCGATTCCATCTAGAATTAAACCGTTGTTGGCATCGGAGTAAGTAAGGGCGGACAGGGACAGAGAATTGTCTGGGCCAACGAAGAGCTGAACAGGGGTCAAGAAGCGTACAGGCGTGGAGGCAGCTGAGGTGTGGCTCACTAGTAAGCCTCCTGTTACTGGTGAGCTTACTGGGCACTTGGCCAAGAAGTGACTAGCAACCCCACAGTAGAGGCCCCTCGTGCTGGATGGGTGATGAACTGATTGAGTGCCAACCACTGGGGGCGTTGTATCACTGTGTTGCCTCCAGCGCTGGTGAACTGACCGATCCGTTGTCCCACGGAGCTGCTCGCGCTCCTGCAGCCGGTTGTCCACTTTAAAGGCTAGTTCCACAAGGTCCTCAAAACTTGTAGGAATATCTACCATGGCAAGCTTATCTTTAATGTTCTCAGAGAGACTGAGGGAAAAGGTGTCTGCAAGTGCCTCATCATTCCACTAGCTATCAGCAGCTAGCATGTGGAACCTGATGGCATAATCAAAAACATAGTTTCTCTTCCTTGCCTGATGTTGCAAAGGGTGCAGGCGGCCTCACGGCTTGAGACACGTTGACCAAACACATGGCCCAAAGCAGCAGAAAAATTACCACGGAGTCACAGATAGAATGTTTCTCCCACTCAGCAGTGGCCCATTCATGTGATCGCCCTGTGAGATTGATAATCAAAAATGGCACTCTTGAACACTCAACGGCAAAGGTAACAGGTTGCAGTTCAAACGTTAGCGAGCAAAAAGTAAAAAAGGAGCGGTATGTTTCCGTAGTGCCATCATACCTTTCGATCGGGGGTGCCTTGGGCTCTAAACGATGATCTGGGGAATACTAGAGAGCTGGAGGTGGAGCAGGGGCAGCTGACTCATCCACCACAAGAGTCATGGAGTCTAGGCAAGTCATGACCTGGCTCATCTGGGCGGTCAGGGCTTGCACCTGCTCAGACACTAACTGAACTCAGGGGTCCAGGCAAGAAAATGTCTGCTCCAGGTCAGTGAGATGCCTCCCTTGCTGTCCGTTACGGCCAGATTGTACCGTGAAGGCTGGTGTGTGAGGACCCAAGAGCAAGAAGTGAATCAAGGCAGAAGTACAAAATTCACAGCTCTTTAACCCAGGAGGTAGCAATGGTCATAATCAAAAGTTTCTATCATATTTTAAAGATCATGTCTCAGATTGAAATTATTTGATGAAAATGAGAAACACTGTATTCTTAGCTTACCACTGTTGTGCACAGAAAATGGAGAACAAGACCACATGGCTCCCTGTGCTCTTACAAAGGAAGAATTACAAAGGAAGCCACTGAACTCAATCTCCCAGCATTCCTAAAACTTTCACACTTGGGTGTGGAAACACCCAACTCCAACTTCGATTAGCTTGTATATGGCCAGGACCCCTGAGGTCACCAGGCCATATATAAAGGAGAAACACCCTTCTCCCCCACTCTTGCGCTCTCTCTTCGGCTCTTCCTCTCTTAGCTCTTATCAGCTCTGCAGCTCTCCAGCAGCAACCCTGCATGAGACCTGCACAAAGCAGAGGCCTCCACTGGACCAAGCCTTCGTAGCAACGTGAGTGCCTACCAAAGGACAAGACGAGCACCATTGACACAACACAAGTCTGCCAGTCGAGTTTAAC
Source organism: Dactylopterus volitans (assembly GCA_901007715.1). Taxonomy (NCBI): domain Eukaryota; kingdom Metazoa; phylum Chordata; class Actinopteri; order Syngnathiformes; family Dactylopteridae; genus Dactylopterus; species Dactylopterus volitans. The sequence continues at coordinate 17,928 of CAAKHG010050809.1, forward strand.
CAGTCAAGGAGCCAGAGTTAGCCTGGACGAACTCCACCAGGAGAACTGAGGAAACAAGACTTCAACCACGGACAGGACTTCCAAAGTTCACTGGGCAAAAGACAACCAACTGGACATCAAACCACCTGAACATTGCAACAACTGAACTTTGCAATCAATCAAACCGCAGACCTGAAAACCAGGAGATCAGCGGCATCTTTGTCATTCACAGGACCTGGTAACGTACTGGATCTAGTCAGCTTGCCTCATCTTACCCCAGGTGTTCCCAGGCAAGGTGAGAGATATAGTCCCTCCACCTGGTCCTGGGTCGGCCACAAGGCCTCGTCTCAGTGCGACATGTCTGGAACACTTCTAACGGGAGGCATCCAGAAGGCATCCTGACCAGATGCCCGAGCCACCTCAGCTGGTTCCTCTTGACATAAAGGAGCAGTGGCTCTACTTTGAGTGCCTCCCGGATGTCTGAGATCCTCACCCTATCTCTAAGGCCGAGCCCGGCCACCCTGCAGAGGAAACTCATTTCGGCCGCTTCGCAAGCTTGTTCTTTCAGTCATTACCCAAAGTTCATGACCATAGGTGAGTGTTGGAATGTAGATCAACTGATAAATTGAAAGCTTCGCCTTTCAGCTCAGCTCCTTCTTCACCATGACAGATCAGTTAAGCGCCCGCATCACTGCCGACGCTGCTCCGATCCGCCTGTCGACCTCCTGCTCCATCCGTCCCTCACTCGTGAACCATATCCCGACATACTTGAACTCCTCCACTTGAGGCAGGACCTCCGCTCCAACCCAGAGAAGGCAATCAACCCTTTTCTGACTGAGGACCATGGCCTCGGACTTGGTGGTGCTGATTCACATCCCAATCACTTCACGCTCAGCCGCGAACCGCCCCAGCAAGAAATACTCTTCAATGAGGCTAGAAGGTCCACATCATCTGCAAAAAGCAGCGACGAGACACTCTCCACCCCCGGCTGCGCCTAGAAATTCTGTCCATAACAGTTATGAACAGAACCAGTGACAAAGGGCAGCCCTGGTGGAGTCCAATCCTCACTGGGAATGAGTCCGACTTACAGCCGGCTACACAAATCAAGCTCATGCTCCTTTCATAGAGGGACTGAACAGCCCTTAGCAAGGGACCACTCACCCCATATTCCCGAAGCACCCCCCACAGGATGTCCCTGGGTACACGGTCGTAAGCCTTCTCCAAGTCCACAAAACACATGTAGACTGGTTGGGCAAACTCCAACTTCCCCTTAAACACCCATGCAAGGGTAAAGAGCTGGTCCGTGGTTCAAAACCACATTGTTCCTTCTCGATCTGAGGTTCAACTATTGATCGGACCCTCTTTTCCAGCACCCTGGCATAAACTTTCCCGGGGAGGCTGAGTAGTGTGATTGCCCTGTAGTTGGAACACACCCTTTGGTCTCCTTTCTTAAAGACAGGGACCACCACCCTGCTCTGCCACTCCAAGGGCATTGTCTCCAATGACCACGCAATGTTGCAGAGGCATGTCAGCCAGGACAGCCCTGCAACATCCAGAGCCTTAAGGCGCATCTTATCCAAACCTGGAGCTCCTCTGCCACGACACTGTTTCACTACCTCAGCAACTTCTGCCCCAGTGATTGGACGACACACCTCTAAGTTTCCCCTTGGGAATGCATGTCGGTTGGATTGAGGAGATCCTCGAAGTATTCCTTCCAGAGGATTGCCTCAGGTGACGTCAGCAACTCCCCGCCCCCACCTAGAACAGTGTGGACAAGTTGCCGTCTGCCGCCCTTGAATCCAGAATCTTTATGGAGCCGCCCAAAAGTCTTCCTCCATGGCCTCACCAAACTCCTCCCATACCTGAGTTTTTGCCTCTGCAACCGTCTCGGCTGTGGACCGCTGAACCAACCGCTACTGATCAGCTGCTTCTGGAGATCCACAGACCAACCATGACCTGTAGGCCTCCTTCTTCAGCTTGATGGCTCCCCTCACTTCCGGTGTCCACCATCGGGTTCGGGGGTTACCGCCTCGACCAGAACCAGTGACCTTGCGGCCACAACTCCCGACAGCCGTTTCGACAATGGCGGAGCGGAACATGGCAAATTCTGACTCAAATTCGGACGCAGATGAAGCTCTGTTGGAGGTGGGAGTTGAAGACCAACTTAATGGGTTCCTTCACCAGGCGTTCCGAACAGACCCTCACTATCCATTTGGGCCTGCCAGGTCTGCGCGGCAGCTTCCCCCGCCACCTGATCCAGCTCAACACCAGGTAGTGATCAGTTGACAGCTGTGCACCTCTCTTCACCCGAGTGTCCAGAACATACGGCCGCAGATCAGATGACACGACCACAAAGTTGTTCATTGACCTGTGACCTAGGCCATCATGGTACCAAGAGCACCAATGAGCAACCTTAAGTTCGAACATGGTGCACAGTCCAACAACTGAACGCCATTCAGGTTCAGATCGGGCAGGTAATTCCTCCCAATCATGCCCCTCCAGGTCTCACTGTCATTGCCCACGTGAGCGGTGAAGTCTCCCAGCAGAACAGTGGAGTCCCCAGTGGAAGCGCTGTCCAGCACCCGTCCTAGGGTCTCCAAAAAGGGTGAGTACTCTGAACTGCTGTTTGGTGCGTAAGCACAAGCACCAGTCAGGACCCGAAGGCGCAGGGAAGCTACATTTTTGTCCAACCAAGAGAACCCCAACGTACAGGCGGAGAGTCTTGGGGCAAGCAAAAAGCCAACCCCGGCCCTCGGCCTCTCAACCTGGGCAACTCCAGCGTAGAAGAGTGTCCAACCCATCTCAAGGACTTGTGTTCCAGAGCCAACACTATGTGTGGAGGTGAGGCCGACTATATCTCGTCGCTAGCGCTCAACCTCCCCCACAAGCTCCAGCTCCTTCTCCGCCACTCTTCATGCTCCCCCTGCGGGTGGTGGGTCCACTGGGGGGGTGCCCATGTAGCCGGTTCAGGCTGGGCCCGGCCACCCATGGGTGTAGGCCACCAGGCGCACACGTGCCCTACCCCTGGGCTTGGGTCCAGGGTGGGGCCCCGGTGTCCCTCCGGGCCGGGTACACGTGCTCCTGTCTTTAATGAGGGTCTTCTGAACTGTTCTTTGTCTGACTCTTCGCTTTGGAAGACCTTACCGGGGCAAAATGCCCCAGACAGCATAGTTCGGTTCATTAGAGTACAAAAACTCTTCCACCATGATTACTTGGTCAATCCACCCACTCACAGCCTTACTGTGTGTTGGTTGGTTCACCAGCCTGCTAACACACTTGAATAAACTCACTTCCCCACAGCAACTTCTGAACTGGACAAATTTCCTCAACAACATGGTGCCGTGACCCTGATGTCAAGAGATCTTCTGCGGTGATTCCATCTTCCAGACCAAAGACGCCGCAGCAGCCACAATCCAAATTTTCAAGAGGTATGGGATCCTTTCCAAAAATCCAAATTATTGTTGCTGAGTGTCATCGGAGGACTGGAGGACTGGAGTCCCAAGGAAGGGTGATGCCATCCTAAATTTGACGTAAGTTGCTGTGTGGTTGTGAACAACGGTTTGAGAAGATTACTCTGCAGATGTCTTAGAAATGCTTGCGTTTTCATAACTTGGAGAATTGACTTGGTTTGACTTGGTTGTGAGATTGCCTGCTTCTTCTAGCCTTAGAATCTGACTCGCTCTTCTAAAGGTAAAGCAAAGAAATATTGTTTGTTGTATGGCCTATATAGACATGTTTGGGTAACATGGTCTGGACGTGTTTGGGTAACATGGTCTTGAACAGTGTTTGGGTAACACTGGATAGTCCAGAGAGGGACTAGCACAGGCCTGTGCAGGACTGGCGGTATGAAGAAGTAAAAGGTAAAACCGTCACAATTTTTACCGATTCCAGATTTGCTTTTGGTTTTTTGCATGATTTTGGTACCTTGTAGGCCAACCGAGGATTCATCACATCCTCAGGGACACCTGTTAAACATGGTAAAATAATAAGTGAACTCCTGGATGTATGTCAATTTCCTTTTATCAACTGCTGTCGTAAAGTGTGATGCTCACACTCAATCAAATGATCCTGTTTCACGAGGCAATGCTTTGGCTGACCATGCAGCCAAGGCAGCTGCCAAAACTGGTTCACCCGTCCATGTAAAGCTCTGCCTTTCCACACCTGCCAACGACCTAGCTTCTCCTAATGATGTGGCTCTCCTACAAGAGGCTGCTGATGTGGAGGAGCATTGGTTGTGGCTTTCCCATGGATGTAAATATGTAAATAATGTGTGGCTCCACAACAACGGCCGCGTTGTGTTTCCTACCTCCTTGTACCCATGGCTTGCTCACATGTCTCATTGTCTGTCACATGTAAGCAAAGGGGGGATGTGTCACATAATCTTGAAAGGATTTACATCCTATGCTAAAAAGTACTGTGAACAATGTCTAATCTGCAAACAGCACAGCCCGGAGAAATCAGTACAGACAACAATGTCGACCCCAACCCCCGAAGGGACCACTTGAAGCTCTACAAATTAATTTTATTCATGTGTCAAAATGTGAGGGATGCGAAAATATTGTTGTATGGATAGACATGTTTTCAAACTGGACCGAAGCATGCCACTGTAGTGAAATGCTTGCTGAAAGATGTAATTTCATGATTTGGCATTCCAAAAAGCATCAACTCAGACAGAGTTACTCATTTTCAGTCATTACTGGACAAGTAATGACTGAACTCTGTAAATCAATTGGCATTAAACAAAGGTTACATTGCCCATACCACCCACAATCCGCTGGGTTAGTTGAAAGACAGAAAGGCATTTTGAAAAATAAACTAGACAAACTGTGTGCTGAAACAGGCCTGAAGTGGACAGTGCTATTACCTCTAGTGTGAATGTCCTTAAGATCCACACCAATCAGGAAACCTAAGCTCATGCCTCATGAGATTATTACAGCAAGACCCATGGTTATTCCAAGCAATACCATGAGGAAGATGGATGTCCGAGCTATGGATGAGTCAATGACGTCATTTTGTTCTGCTCTAACCTCTGCTGTTCAGTCCACACACAGACAAGTAAGAGCTGTCCAGTGTACTCCTAGTGACCAACCGTGTCATAACATCGAATCTGGAGACTGGTGAAGTGTGAAGGTTGTTCCACATGGATCCACGCATCTCACTGCAAGAAGACCACTCCTCAACCATGCACCAGAGATCAGCCAGGACCCTCTTCACCCTGTGGGTCCTCCTCCCCATCGCCCCCAGAGACGCGGAATCATGACTGCATGACCCGCGACTGCACGACAGAAAGGAAATAGAGAGAACAGGCACCGGAGTCCCAGAAGCAGAAGTGCCGCCAACCCCAGGACTTCAACAGATGCTACAAGAACAGAGGAGCAACGCAGGTCCCAAGAGCCCAGAAGAAGACATCTCACCAACCACAGAAATCCCAAAATCATCACAAGAGCAGAAGAGCAGCACAATCCCAGAAACCCATTCAAAGACACATCACCCCCCCTTCCCCAGCCAGAAAACTCTACCAACTCAACAAACAAGATCTTCCTGCATACCTAAACAACAGCACCCCGCAGCCCTCAACAAACACATACCTCCAGATAGCAAAAATATAGAAGAAGAACATAAATTTGTGTATATGGGAGACAGACAGACTGTCCCCTGCTAAATGTGTCTTTCACCTAGATGCTAAAGAGCTGGTTCCTGACCTCTTTTGTCTTACTGTATCACACCTCTCCAACCCAACCATACACCCAATATGCAAATCCTCAGTGACTCGGTTGGTCGGTTCACCAGCCTGCTAGCACGCTTGAATAAACTCACTTCCCAGCAGCAACTTCTGAACTGGACAAATTTCCTCAACACATTATTGGCAAACTGTTTTCATGATGATCAAAGACGTGTTAATCAGTGCCTGAGCATCACAGCCACTTGATGGCTGCGATGACCATATCTAACTGTTTTTATCTACTTTTATTGTAGATGTTGTTGTTATTTCTTCCAAAAGGATTGCATTTTTGAGGGCCTAGATGTTCTTGTTGGCACATGAAACTTGGCATCACTTGTGGCAAAAAAAATTTCATATTTCATCCCCATCACCAATAGGTGATGCGAAATGTCTCCATAGTGCCTCATACAAAATTTCAACAAAAAAGCTTTGCCAATATATTTCAACTAAATTGAATGTATGAAAATGTATGAAAATTTTTAGGCACATGTATCATCTCCAGATGTAAAAAAAAATCTGCAGGAGACATTCCTTAAATCTAATAGGAAGCTGTTTTTTTTTTCAAATTGAATGAGACGGATTTTGCCACTTCCAGGGCTCGTAGATTAACTCCTCCTCAGGGGTTAATCAGATCCACTAGAAATGGGTACAGCAAGAAATGACCTTCAGGAAGTAAGTTGAATGGTGAGGCAGTTGCAAGCCCTGGAAATAGCAAAAACTCAATCATACTGGCATATTTATATGGATGTCATGGCTTTGTAAAATCATCA
>CAAKHG010050811.1:11872-23385 GCA_901007715.1 Dactylopterus volitans
GAAGGTCCAGTTATGAGGGAGGAGTCGTGTGTGTGTCCGTATGTGTGTGTGTGTGTGTGTGTGTGTGTGTGTTTGTGTATGTGCTTGCGTGTCGGTGTGTGTGTGTGTGTGTGTGTGTGTGTGTGTGTGTCTGTACGCTGTTAGCATATTTGCATCTCGCATAAGTGTATACATGTATCACGTGTGGTTGCACAAATCTGTGCACATTTCTTTGTCTGCATTTGTGTGTGCGCGTGTGTGCGTTGCGTGTGCGTGCATGTGTGTCACATCTCCTGCTGCAGGAAGAATGAGTTAATGACTTTCGTTTGGTTAATTAAGACAGGAGTCAACAGAGAGAGAGAGAGCAGAGAGATGGCAGAGAGGTGCTAATTCATAATTGACGTAATGGATGAAATCTGTCTCTGGGATTTTTAAGACAAACTCGCTCTCTCTCTCTCTCTCACACACACACACACACACGCGCGCGCACACACACAGTGAGTCACATACTGTACCTGTTATGCTACAAGAGCAGGGGAATACATATGGCTTTATTCAGTAAAATCAGATCATATTAAGCAGCGCGACGGTTCAGACAGGCCGTGGACGTCCGCCATGCTTCAAAGCCAAGCAGCCAATCACTTCCGCACTTCCTATCAATTAGACGCCCAGTGTAATCACTGATATTAATCACAGCTGTGCACAAACATAGCTGCTCCTTTCTCAGCTGTCATCGTTTGGCTTATTGAGCTTCCACTGAAACACTCACCACTCCCCCAGCCACCAGCTCCTCCTTCAGATGGTTTATTTTTCCTAGGTATATTTTACTTAAGTAAATAGTATGGAAGCAGTTTTATTTCATAGGTGCTCAAGTTTATGTATTCCTCAAATCAATTTGCTATCATGTATTGTTAAATGTTATGTCTGTTGCAGGCCTATTTGGGGTGTTTAAAGCTCCATTTTGATACTTTCACATTGCTGGTGTGATGAAGAAGCCCCCTGAACGAAGCCATTTCACCAAAGATAATTGTAACGTAGCCAACTATTCAAAATTCTACAAATTGCCATGGTTCTGGTTGAGAGTGGCCCTGACTGAAATTATTTTAAAGTAGAGTGTAGAGTAGAGGGGACATTGGTCTTTATTTTCTCCCTGCAGCATCTTTGCTGGTTAATTCCTCACAAGTGAGTCTTCTGGGGGGAAACTGCACATTTCCACTTTAAGTGTGAGTCATTACTGCTGCCCTGAGCATGAACCTTTTTTTTCCCCCTAAATTGTCTATGTTCCTCCTACAATGAAAACAACCTTCATTGTTTTTGGTGAAAGGCCATTACACACATGCCATTGAGATCTATTTGAGCCTGTCCATGGAGCTGTCAGATTGGAAGGGTCATTCTGTTCTTGAACTACACCTAAAGTTCCAGTAATATGGCAGTATGTCATTGCTCGACTCTTACAACGAGAGCTACTTAATAAAATGTTTTGTTTTACTTTTGCTCGGAGGCTTAAAGGTCACACATATTTCAGGCCCTATAAAGAGTCGTAGTCAGGGGCAAAGATGCCCTTGAGGCAGTCCAGTATACAGTTTAAGGGTGTGAAATGCAAGCAGGGACAGTGGGCATCAAGAGGCATAATCACATGGCCGTGTAACCACATTGGCGTGGGGGTGGTGTGGCGATAGTCATACAGGTCCCCAAGTCCTGATGATTCACGCTCGCTTCAAGCGATTGACAGCAAAAGAGCAAAGATCCTGCGGGATTCAGATGAGGGCAGTCGTGATAGATGTGACAAACCCAGCTGACGGTTGCATCAAGAAGAGGGGCGCACAAGAAGATCCAAGTAGTACTGGGGGCCGAGGAAGCAACTAGTAAAGAAACTAATGCCCTCAAATTTCCTTTTTACCTGTCACATGACATGTAAGGTGTTTTGCGGAGCCCAATTGGACCTGTCTTTGACTTATATCCCTCTCCAACTTCCTACAACTATCCTACAAAGGCAGGACTTAATGTCCCAAAGGTTGTTTGCTTATCAAGTGACTCAAGGTTTGCAACTGCGAAGAATGGATTCTTCGTTATCAAGAGTATAGACAAATGGAATTGCTGCGATGCTTGTTCATAAATCTGATGAAGGTCACATCCACTCGAAAATGATACATTTATATGAGTGAATATATTCCGGACCAAGATCAAATTCAGTCAAGCAGTGGGAATGACATGGCAGCCATTTTCAGGGCAAGCGAAAGTATACAGTAGAGGACTCGGACAAAATTCTTAACCATAAGTCTCAAGGTGAATTGACAAGTGCAACAAAAGCCAATGGCTATTAACCAATTTTTATTATTTTTTTTTTTTTTGGCATTTGATGGAGCCTGTCTTTCTGGGTGTATTGTGTGATAACAGATCATCGCATACTGTGAGTGCAGCCTGACGCGTCAGATACACTGAATATAGAATCTGCTTGTCTGCGGTGTGCTGAGGCGCTCTTTGACAGTGTAGCACTGTCTGTGTTGCACTCTAACAGACAGCCAAATAACCCCTTGGCAGTGTAAACAAAGAGAGATTACACCCTGGTGAGTGGAGGGAGTCTGCTCTGTGCTCCCAGCACTGAGGAGAGAAACTAACGATGGGTGGTTGCCGCAGAAAGAGAAAGACCGTGAGAAACATGGATTGAAAGTAGGAACATTAAGACTCACTGAGCTAACAATACGTACACTACGGAAAAAACCTCAGCCTTGTGTTGAGTCTTTAACATTTTTTTTTTCACATCCAGTATATCCTATTCTGCTATACTTTTTGGCTGATAGACCCGAGTTTCACAATTTTCACGCTCACAATCGCCGTTTTTGTTGTATGTGAAGTCTCTTTGTGCTTGCCAGGGTTCACCTTTCCTGCTTCCCCATTCAGGCTATGAATAGGGGGCAGTGGGGGGAGTAAACACTGTGGGGTCTTGAGGAGCTGCTGCATTTATTTTTTGCTGACAAATTGCCTGCAAACATAGCACATTTCACTGCTATGTTCATTTGTACTGCTAACATCTATACTCTCTGATATATATGCTTAAGAGTAACTCCACCAGAGATATTGGAGGATGGAAACTGCAAACTAAAGATTAAAAAACATAAGGGCAATGGGGTGACCGAAAGGGGATCCCAGGCTCTCTTGGAATCTTGTGGGAGAAGTGACTCAGTACTCTGAACAATCTCTTATTTGGTAAAAAAAAAACAATTAGACAATGTGATGATCTACCACATCTGATCCATAGATGAGTGGATATCAAGGCTGCGGTAGAGAAGGAAAAACAACCAGAACGCATTCAACAAGTGACACTTGGAGGTGTTGCAACAGATCGATCTGCTGTACAATATGTCACGATTGGCTTGTAAACACTCCTTTGCACATGTAATATAACTGTTGTGACACGGGATCAAGCTCAAGTCTCTCACTCCAAAGTCAGGTGCTTATTTCACCCAACCACAGTGTTACACAAAATATGTTGCACCCAAATTGTAATTTGGAATGCTGTTTGCTTGTCGTGGAGTGTAATTTGTTTGTCTCACTATCACTCTTTCACTCCACCACTAGCTCACGCAAATCCTTTGAAGGAGCTCTGCAACTTTAACCCTGATCTGTGGTCATGAGTACGGCATTGACCTGCTGATTCCGAGTTTGTCCAATTATGATTTTCAAGTGGACAGCCAACGCAAACATCTTTTCATTTCGCAAAGTCACCTCTCTTCAACAAAAAGGACCTTCCAGAACCTTCTCAAACTCACTCCAACCATCTTAAATCCCACGTTACCAAATAGAGCGCGGTAAAGAATCTTTTTTTTTTTTTTTAACAAATAAAAAAAACGTGCCTTCTAGAAACTGCTCAGCATACACAGTACTACGCTTCGACCATAATGCAGTTACACAACTCCACACGAGCGGAAAGCAATGTTGAGATGAGCAGCAGAGATGAAGCGTGTCATTTAGCTGCTGCTCTTATTATGTCCTCGACGTTTTTTTGATCATCACTATTACCTGCAGTGCAACACAACCCAATTGAGTGAGAGTTGGAGGGGGCTAAGTGTCTGCCATTATCATCAGCTCTCTGAATGTGTGAGAATGTGTGTACTAACCTTGCTGGCTTTCTGGGCCAGCTGGGGAATATCACAGTGTTTGTGTCGGTGAAGCATGATTGAGATAATGCCATCTTGCCGAGCCTAAAGCCCCAAGTGCATTACGGGTATGTCACACCATTATCCAGACATCTGCAGAGGAATACTTCCTTCCTCCATTTTTCTCTCCCTCCTCCTGCTAGACTGAGTAGGTCATATGTTATTGACTTTCAACAAACTCTTCCTTTGTCTACCAACCAGCTCAGTAATTTACACACTAAGTTGTAAAAAGTCACTTGAGCATATTGTACCACTGGGTTTACTTTAACCATGACCCACTCGTAGAAACCCATCCATCCAGTGATCCAGTGTTGATCCAGTGTTTACAAGTGGCTCCATTGATATCATACCGCCATTATTATCAATGAAACTAGTGCCGCTGAGATCCTAACCCCAAACGTGCCTTGTTGGTGGCTGCTTCCTGGCTGACGCTGACAGGTGGGTGGTAGCTGATATGTGCTTCAGAATTTAGTTTTTCTCTCCAAAGCCAATTTCACTCAGGTCTTGGAGGCAAACGTTATTTTTTATATGGTGCGTTCACTGGGGCATTCACTCAACCATCATGACCTGAAATGTTTGGAAGTCAACAGACTGTGCTTCTCCTTACAGTATGTTTCTTCTCTTAGATTACATTATTCCCGTCATCTCCACCGCTCTGTTTCTATCAGGGACTATCTGTGTCAACCAACCCCACTCTTTCCTACATCTCCCCCTGTCAGGGGCTATCTGTGTCAACGCCCCACCCCCCTATCTGCCCCTGCTAATAGGCCTGTCAGCGATGTGACAGTGCGGGGTCGAATCACGTGACAGCTCTGCACGTCACAGCCCTTATCCATTAAAGAGTGTAACTAGCTTGTAATGTCAACACCATGAGACGTCTGATTCACTCACTTGCACGCTGACCATAATATGATATCAGCTGAGAGGTCAAGGAGGAGTGACCCGAATGAATGCCAATAAGAAGTCGGAAGGCTCGTGGTTTTGTGTCTGCTGGTTAGTTTCGAAATAGCTGGTGAAATTTTGACATCCTGTGTGGGAACCGGAGGCACGATGAGGTCAGAATAAGTGTTAACAATGGGGAACAGTCAGCCACAGGATGATTAATTAGTTAACAATTTGTATTAATGTTCATTGAAAGACCTCCACTTAGAGCGCAATTAATTCTAATTAAAAGAGCAGCTATGGTTATGTCAGCAAGTAAAAAGCTTAACAATATAATCAGGCTAATTAAATGGGGGTGGTCTGAAACCCTGTAGTTATCAAGAGCCGATGATGCCTGAAAATCAAGTGAAGTTGATCCATGCATTTATGCACAAACACATAAAACAGCTTGTTGTACAAACAAGTCACAAGAGTATCTCAATTCATTACGAGTGCAGGGGATTACTCACTGGAAAAAAAAAAAAAATCTGACAAGGAATTTACACATTCCTAGGGATCCTTTTTTTAGATTCTGCTGTTTGGTTTAAGTTAGAAATCCCCATAAGAAAATGCGAGATTGACGTTTGGTCGGTGGAGTTCACAGTGGAGGAGCGGCTGCGATGCACTGAGCCCACCCAAAACTGTCAGGGCCAACCAAACAGCTTGTCTCCTCGTCGACGCCAGCTGAGATATCACTACGCATGTCACTACAAATGGACCACATCCTGTGTGTGTGTGTGTGTGTGTGTGTGTGTGTGTGTGCGTGCGTGCGTGCGTGCGTGCGTGCGTGTGTGTGTGTGTGAGAGATAAGGCCACTCACCTCTATCTGACCAGATCTTTCTTTCTCCTGGCTTCCTCATCCTACATCTCCACTTTTTGTCACTAATTCAATATGCCTTCCTTCCTCCCTGCTCCACACTGCTGCTGTTGTTTTACATGCAAACCCGCACACACACACACACACACACAGACACACACGCACACACAGGCCTACATGCAGATGCTGGAACAGAGGAAAAAAAACTTCAAGATACAGTCACCCTTCACTACTTTTGCTCGTCTTGACAGCCTCCTGTCCGTCAAGTGCCACAATTGTTGCTTCGCCGTCTCACAAGTGTTCGGTGTCACACACCAACTTGAGCTTGTCACCCTCCATCCGTCTGTTGGCCTGTCACTCCTCCGTTTAACCGCTTTCAATCAAGCCTGTCAGTCCGCTTGTCCCCTAGCCGTATTTGGGGACCTGCATCCGTCAGCTGCCAATTTAATTTTTTAATCAGATTTTGAGTCCATTTGCTGCTGCTTTAAATATCACGGGGAACTACTTGCAAAACACCATACTCTAACACTTATGTAAAAGGACTCTGGTCTCTCAGACGGCTCCGAGCAAGGTAGCACTGATCGACATCCCATGATTGGACCTGTTAAGCAGTGATAAGTTTCTAATGGCCGGTTTGATGGAAGTGGGCGGCAAGAAAATTTGACTTCATTCCCGCTCTCTTTTTGTAATCTAACTTTGCGTGTCAAACTGTCACTTCCACACCAAGGGGATGTGACAGGCTCCAGGGGCGGGGGTGGGGGCAACCCCGAATGGAGGGCCCTGGTGCAAATTGATTTTGATTTTCCTCCAAATCAGTCAAAGTCTTTAGCTTTAATATGAGATGATCAGAGAGCCACTTGGAGCACGACAGGACGAGGAGAGCGGGACAGTAACTGGGGAGATTATTCCTGTCACTCCAGAGATCAGCCCTCATCCCTGTCACTCACATACACAGACACGTTTATCTTTTTCTTTTTTTTTTTTCTTTTCTCAAAACAGACACACGGCAGTGATTTTTGGAATCGTCATTGTTTAACCCGCGGTGCAATTGCCACTCATGTGCCTGCAAAGTCAAAACACACGTACCGTTGCGATCACTCGATTCACACTTGCTGTTCTGGTAACACAAACTTGCGCAAACACACTTCCTTCCCTTCTTATCACTGTATCTGTCAGCTGTGTAGTGCAAGACAACAAGGTAGAGCACAACTTCCAAAACCCTGCTGGATCCTTTTACATAACACCACTGTGAAACTGCAGAGGAGTCACGCACTCAAACGCACACGCGCGCACACACACACACACACACACACAGCGTAACTGCTTTTCCTTGCTGTTTTAAGAGACATGAACTAAGTTCGGAGTATCTACGCAGACACGGTCATACACATTAAAGGAATGCTCATGTTATACAAACAGTTTACACACTAGTAAGAGTCCAACCATTTTTTTGGACTTTATAGCTTTGTTTAACTCTGCAGGTGTATTTTTGATGGTAGTTTACTAAGACAGGAGGTTCTGAAGGTGATGTTCACTGACAATTCTTACTTAAGAGTTGCCAAAAATTGCCAGAAATGGGAATTAGAGGTAGTTATGGTCCAGAATTATCCACGTTGCTTGGGTCTTGTTTGAAGACAAACTGGCCCATCCAAGCACCATACAACTAATTTTGTTGCTAAAACCTAAAGAAAAATACACTTGTAGTATTAGAAGGTGTGTGTCATATGTAATCCACCAGTTATTGTGTGCTGGTTGGTATATTACCAAAAATGTCACGTTTGTTATTTTAGTCAAGACTCCCTTTTCTTCTAATTGTTTTAATTTAATGAAGTCACATCATAGCGATAAAAATAGCGTTCAGACTCAAACATGTGATTCCCTCATTCATCCCAATTTACTCGCAAGTCAAGAGTCAAGTGTTTCCAACATTTTATATGCACAATAGTGAATTGCTAAAATAGTATTGGAATATGTATTGATTTATTTCTTGTTATTTTTATTTCTAGAAGTTGCTCTCTCAGGGGTTTTTTTTAATTATGGTTCTGCAATTTGTTAGATTATTAAAAAAAGAGATAACATTTTTTTTTTTTCATTTTTATGACACCTCTCGATTGAATCTCTGTCACCATAGTTAATACACATGTGGAGGACATCTGTGATTCATTAGAGCTTCCTTAAGTCCTTGACTTATTATGATCTGCATCTTTCTTTCTTAATTAATGCTGTGGAGCTGGGCTCCCATTTTTGTTTGATGACTGAATGGCACTGAAAAAAATGAGCTCTCAAACCTCCTTCTTACTAAATCCTTCATATTTTGTTGAAGGCACATGGCTGCTTGTGACACGCCATCATCCCTGTGGTTGAAAAAGTATCACGAATCTGTGTCGGCCATTGGGACGGACAAGATGCCCCTGGCTTCGCCACTCCGAGCATCTCCCTGCGCCGGTGTCTTGCTCATTTGCAAGAGCTTGATGGCCTTGAACTCTCTGAGTGGATGGGAAGTGACAGCATCAAAGCCTCAGCTGAGCCAATCAAACCTCACAGTCCCTCCTGTCAGCATCATACTCCCACGGGGAGGGAGGCAAGGAGAGAGGAGAGAGGGAGGGACGGAGAGAGGCAGAGCCATATCGGAGAAGTTTTCAGAGGCAACATCAATCCAGAGCACCAGCCAAACCCTTCCTATTACCAAGGACCACACCGACTTAGCGGTCCTCAAATACTAAAAGGTAAAAAGCCTCTCGGGTGACAGCACCACTGCTTACATACATATTCATATGTATATGCAATACCGCCTTATATTTCTGTCACCTACCCTGATCTAACGTTCTGCTCCTGTTATGTTTCTTTATACACTTAAAAGGCCGGCAAGAAGATCCCAGGCCTGTTTCCCATGAGGTCAGCACTTTCCTCCAGCGCAGGGATGGGCTTTAAGGTGCCTTGTAATGTGCAAGGAGACGGGACCTAATAGATTGATACACAGGTTTTGACATGCTATTTGAGCGTGCAGGCCCGCTGTAATTGGCCACGTCATCATGCATTAAATTAACGAGATATAGGAGTGCCCTGAGACGAGTGTCTTGGCCTGATCCGTCAGCCGTCAGTGCAAAGTGCATGTGACAGGCCTCTTTGAGAGGAGGAAGACAAGAGAGGGGAAACGGAGAAGGGAGGTTCTTTTTTTTTACAGTATTACCCTGATGGACATCTGAGCTATATAGTGCTCCACTCTGTGGTAATGCTTTCTAGTCATCTAGAGGTCCATCAGGGACGCCATCACACCTGCAGACTTGCACTCATATGGTATAAAAGTAGAACCTCACCAAAAAGTCTGATGCCAGTTGTTTATCATTGAAAGTTTATTGTTCTCATTCCATGGGTTTGCAAATTGAGTGCTTAAAGCTGATGTAAATCAGGGTCTTGATTGCCCACCTCAATGGCTACACCGTGTGGAATGCTACTAAGCCTATAGCTTGGCAGCATGGCCAACAAGGGCTTGCATTTATACAGCTCTTTTCTACCTTAACGGTACTCAGATTGCTTTACACACCCGCGGCCTGATTCAACAATTCACTCTCACATTCACACACTGATGGCAGTGGCTGCTATGCAAGATGCCAACCTGCTCACCAGGAGCAATTAGGGGTTCAGCATCTTGCTCAAGGACACTTTGTCATGTTCTCTACTGGAGGTGCCGATCGAACCAGCAACCCTCCGATTCCTAAAATGGCCACTCTGCCAGCTGAGCAGTGCCGCATCATCCATTAGCTCCATCAGTTAATGGACTCACCAAAACAACAAGGTCCAACAAGGGTCTAACACCCCCCCAGATTAGTCGAATTGACTTGGTATAGAAAACAAGGGCAAATGGCAAAATTGCAACGTGAATTATTGACCCAAGGTTCAAACATCCGCCAGAACTTCCTGCCCCATCTTCCTGGTTATGACGTCCTGGAGCAGGGCTTTAGCAGGGATCAGAGGCAGATGTTCTACTTTGCACCATTTGTAAAAAAAAAAAAAAAATCACTGTCTGAGTTACATGAAGCTAACAGGTTCATTCATGTAAACCAAGGAGAAAAAAAAAACTCTATCTTGCCCAAAAAAAAAACTAAAGCAGCATAATGAGAATTTGTGTTTCATTTACACTCACTGGCCACTTTATGAAATACACATTGCTACAAAGATGCACCTAATAAAAGACCTTCTGCTGCTGTAGCCCATCTGCTCCAAGGTTCGACATCTTGTGCTCTTCTACATACCTTGATCGAACAAGTAGTTAACTGCCTTTTTTATCAGCTCAAACCGGTCTAGCCCCGGTAGGGTCTCCCATGGCAAATTGGTCTCGGGTGAAGGGTCAGACAAAGAATGGTCCATAAAGACGCGCATGAGAAGAAAAACATCAAAGGCCCAGTGTGCCCTGCCCGCAGGGTGTGAGGCACAGACATGCGTCTGTCCTCCAGCGGCCCACCACCTGCAGGAGGAACCATATGGGTGTGGTGCAATGTGGATTGGACGGCAGGCCACCGCTGCCCCCACGACCCTGACCCAGATAAGTGGAAGAGGCAGAGATGAGACAGTCTGGCCACTCTCCTCTGACCTCTGCTAACTGGATATCAGAGATGGTGATGCATGGAAGTCCCAGTAGATCAGCAGTGGTTGATATGCTCAGACCAGCTCATCTGGCAAACAACATCCATGCCACATCCAAATTTAAATCACCTTTCTTCTACATTCTGATGCTCAGTTTGAACTTCAGCTATCTTGACCATGTTCACATGTCCTAAATGCGCTGAATTGGTGCTATGTGACTGGCTAATGAAATATTTATGTGAATGAGCAGTTGAACAGATGTGCCTATTGAAGTGACTGGTGAGTGCAAATTGTCCTTTGATATTCCTGCTTAAACCACGGAACATTTTCTTGTTTTTTTTTTAATACTAAAAAAAAACTGTTGTACAGTTTTTGTTTGACATGTGAGTTCATTTGCATTTCATCTGCAAATTTGTTCAGGGGGCAATCAAAAATGAGCTGGCCAGACATGATTAGGGTGCTACTGCACACAACAAAACACTAGGTGGTGTCAAGCAGAGGGAGCAGAGGAATTATGACAAAAAAGGTGACATAAAAAAAAAAAAAAGGAAATCCACACTCAGGCACTCAGGGGAGGTTTGAAAAATAAAAGAAGCCTTTTTTTCAGCATGCTAAAGACATTAAAAATCACACTTCTTCGGGTTGTGAAGACACAAGGACTAGGAAGTGCAAGTTTAAGTTGGTCAAAGTTTCCATCAGGTTAGCTGCTTGATGAAAACCTTTCAGCAAGCCTTTGCACTAATCAGTGACAACATCTGGGTTTCACAGCATGGACAGCTTTTAATGACATTGTAATCTGTCAAACAAGGTTCTGATTAAAAAAAAAAAAAAAAAGGAATTTCTATCATTAGCTGCGACGGGAATGAGAGTTAGACTTTGCTCAGGTATGTGCAAATGGTGTCCAGGTTGCATGGGGTAAGAAATGATTAAAAAGTCTCACCTCATGCCCTTTTCACCTTGGGCCTGAGACTTTATATCGAGGGAATGTGTGTGTGTGTGTGTGCTTGCATGCATGCATGCATGTATTATTTATGACGGTACGGCTGTAGATATGC
>CAAKHG010050811.1:23405-39585 GCA_901007715.1 Dactylopterus volitans
TGTGTGTGTGTGTGTGTGTGTGTGTGTGCGTGCGTGCGTGCGTGCGCGAGTTTGGTGGAAACACTGACTCCTCTAATCTTTAAATTACCTCAGAAAAAGAAAGCGCTGACCTTTACACAGGCGTTATATGAAGTTCAATTTAACAGGCCTCTCTTCTCCGTGATTTATTAACCTGAAATCTGACTTGGAGCCCATTTCTTTACCGCGGTGCCACTTGGAGTCACGGACAGAGCGAAAAGTAGCACCTGTGGAGAGTTTCCAGCCCCTCTAAGTTTCTATCGGCGCGCGTTACACGCTCGGTTTCTCCTCTGTCTCAGTTATTCCCCAGCTGAACGTTAGCGCTTGTATATTAACTCGAGTGGCAGCTGAAAAATGGCTCGGATATTGAAAAGCAATCATGAAAAGTGAGTCATGCTTGCGCGCTTGCATGTGTCATTTCCCACTCTTTAGTCTTCAGTTTTGTTTGGCTGCCGGTGTCATTTCATCCCCTCACCTCTGAACTCACTCCTCTCTCTGTTTAAATGTAAAAAAAAAAAGAAAAAAAAAATCCCACCGCGCTCCGCCCCCAATCCTCTCACTGTACAGCTTTAGCGCAAAAGGTTTATTGTCAACAGTCTGGAAGACAGGAGGGGCAGTTGTAGAATCAAGTAAGAGAGTGCGAGACACGCTGAAAGGACAGAGGTAAACAATTGAGACGAGAGGAATGAATGACGGAGAGAGTAGCATGGAGAAAGAGAGAGCGGATGGGAGGAGGGAGATCTCCGCAGAGCAGCCAGGCGGTGTTTTAAGCAGGAAGCTGGCTAGACAACAGAGGCAGCTTTATTCCACAGACACAATGAGTAAACGCCACAAAGGGAGTCCTGCCGAGAGCCGGCCTGCTCTACACAGAGCTCGCTCGCACAGGATTAAAGCGTGAACACACTTCAAGATCTACCCCGTGAAAAGGAAGGGAGGGTGTATCTTACACACTGACGGAGAAAATAGGACACAAAAAAAAAGCAAGCTGGTGTGCCTCTTTTCTTTTGATGTTGGCTTTTTATGAATAGTGTAATGTTTGCTCACTCTTTCATAATAGCTGTAGGTGTCTGCCAAGGACCTTTCTGCTGTTTTGAGAGATGATCCCAGAATTATTTATTTATTTTTTTTAATTTTTTTTTTTTTGGGGGTGCGTGAGGGGGGCGAAGTGGGCGAGCAAACCATCTTCTGCATATCGACCAACCTCTTGTCCAAATTTTGAGTTTGTCATTCTTGTTTATTATTATTATTTTTTTTATTTCTATTCCTTTAACCTCCTTCCCTCAGTGCACCTGGGTGTTGGAGACACTCTCCTCCGCTCTGTGTGTCTGAAGCTGTCAAGGCAGATTTGCATAGAAAAGCCGTTTGCATATCAAACAGCTGGGACACAGAGCTCACATCATCTTTCATTGATTTACAGCGAGATGCATGTTGCACTGACACAATGGCGCGCACGTCCCCTCCGCGTCCATCTGCCCTTTCTGGGCATATCTTAAACCATCGCCGCCGACAGCGCGGCCGTGCGACCGTCGTGCGGCGAAACATGTCCTCATTCCTGTGCATATTCTGCTCCTGTGTGATGGAGGGTGTTTGTGTGTGACTTTGCTACCTTCACTGCCCCCCCCCCCCCCCCCCGCCCATCCACGCATGCACCCACCCTCCGATTTGCCCTCCCCCTGACAGGGTGCAGTGTGGCTGCTAATAAGGGTATTCGTCACACCAGCGGCTCGCTGCGACAGCGCTTTCCAACCGGCTACCTCACAATTGTCCCTCAAATATGAACTTATCATTTAATTACACTTGGGGAGGGACTTGATTGCCTTGTCAAGATACAGGTTAGTTAGGAGGAGACAGATTTCTGCTGGCGACGACCTCGCCGTCCTGACAAGCGATCAGCCCATCACGGGGTCATCTGCGCTTCACGCCTGCCCTGCAATGAGATCTCATTTCACCTCCTCCTCTTCCTCGTCTGCTCTCGTCCTGCCTAATCGTATAGTTTTTAACTGATGGCCGCTTTTCGCAGGCTTCACTCCAAAGAGCCTTCAGGATGTGAGGCGGTTAAGCGTATTTTCCATTGTACATTTCTGCAGTTTCAGATCCCCACTTGTTTTAATTTATGAATGCAGTTCTGTATGAATTCAGGGCTCTGCGGTTTGCTTGGGGGTAAGTGTCTGCTGTTTTGCATGTTGAAATCCCATTCCTTCGCTTGCCCTAAATTAGTCCAGAGTCTGAGGTAATGAAATCACTCACAACATTAGGGAAGTAACTTGGCATTCCTTTTTATTTCCTGTGCACTGCTTAACAGTTCTCCTGGGGGAAACAGGCTCTTGCCAATAAAAGTTCCACCCTGGCACAAGCTGAGCCTTCACAAATGAAGACATATGTCACTAAAAGAGAGAATTGAGTAAAAAGGCCTGGAGAACTTTTTAATCCGGCGCATACCTCTCTGTTAACAAAAAGGCCTCATAAATTCAACCTTTCCAATGAGACACAAATGAAATTTGGAGCCTGAAGTTTGGGCCGTTTCTCTCGTGGATGATTGGAATGAATATGGGGTAGTTAAAGTTTAATATCCTATTATGTGTGTCTGTTTAACTTGCCTGGTTGCCTGGACCGTCAGGCCATTCTCTCATGCTTACTGTCTTTGTCTCTCTCTGTCTCTTTGCTCCAATATTTCCCTGTGCATATGAGTATTTGTAACATTTCAACCGGGCATTGCCATTCAACGCGTTGTACCTCCAGAGCAAAATAAGTGTCATTTAGGAAGTTGAGTCGATAGCTACTGGACTGTGCGTCACGAGGTTCATGATATGTAAAACAGCTTTGAAAACAGTTACAGAGGAGCCATTCCAACTGTGAAATGGAAAATATTACACAGGCGTTACATGGGGGGGAGGTTTGTTCTGCTCTGAGATAAATCTAGACTTCCAGCAAACCCCAGCTGGCGCTTGGTTTTTGAAGCTGATAAAGATATCAGACGATTTGAGATAATAATGATTTGTAATTATACACTATGTAAACTATTACTCAATGGCTTTTTAATGGTTAATACATTTGCAAATACTTTATCAATCACTTATAATCCACTAATAATAACAACATTTGCTCTCCAGTCTGCTGAAAATAGATTTACTTGGTTATACAGTTTGCTCGATGAGTTGATTGTAGAAACGCCTGAAGAAATAGACGGGCACTCAGCGTTGTGCACAGCTTTTATATCCACTGAGGATTATCTCCTGCAGCAGGTTGCACAAGTAGAGTATAAGTTTGATCGTAAAGTCCCAGTCGTCCCAGTCAGTCCATTCTCGACGCTTGGTCACACGCTCTCGCGTCTTTCACACAATCGGCTTCGAATCACTCCAATGTGAAACCATGTTCTGTTTTAATATCACACATGAAAATACGTATTCTTCACTGGCGGCAGGAGGTTGCTGACGGGTCAAATACGCGCCTGCCTTTGTCACTGCAGCTTTCTCAACCATGATTGTGACTGTTAACAGTTTACCGTGCGTTCCAAAACCATTACAGCTGCTCACTTTTATTACCTATTAGAGCTACAGGATAATCAGTTAGCTTCAGACACACACACAAAAAAAAATGGGTAGGTTCAGGGAAAGATTGTCGACATGCACACTTCTGCCATGGTCGCGCATCGTGTTTGAGGCCAAAGCTTCACGATAAAGCGAAAGCACCACCTTTAACTTCTCAAACGGGCAGCGGCAGCGCGTTGTGCTTTTCTATCACCTGCTGACGAGCAAATTCGAGCGGCTCTGAGCTTGGGAAACGGGAGTCAGCTCGGTTCTTGACTGAAGTGTGATCTCACAAATCTTGTTGGAATACAGCTGCTTTGCAGAGTTACAAATCCCCCAATGCTGGAAATATTTGAGGTATGTGGTGCTCGAATGCTTCATGCTGCTGTTTGGCTGGTCATTGAACCCAAGGGGCCCAATGGCCACGCGTCTGTACCATTGCTGGCACACATGATCAGTTTGTTTTGTTTTGTACAGTCAACTTCGAAACAGAAAAATTACATGTTCATGTTTGTGCTTGCTCGTTCCGTTATGGAAATAAACCTGCCCGGTGTCGGTGTCGCATCCCAGGCTGCTGGCTTAAGGTGAACCAGTCGTCATCGGTGGCGTCAGCACTGTTGGTTGTTGACACTGTGCGCGTTTTACTAGACAGATTTTAAGCGTTGGGCAACGTCTCTCAGACTTAAACCGTGTGGGCCACATACATCACATAGTTACTGCTGCAACATCAACGTAGAGAGGACATAGAAAGAACGCGTATATGTCGTTCTTTTAACTTTGGACACTTGTCCATGATTTCTAATATAAGAATACACATCAACCGTTTCTCACCCACCATAGGAGGCCTCCAGCGCCAACAGCTTGTTGTGTTAAGGTGATACCCTTTTCCGATTTGATGTTGAAATCGCAGAAGATAACTTTAGGTTCAGCTGAAACTGAAAGAGGTCGACCGGCCTGTCTCAACTTGTGCTGGCGTCACCGGTGCGGGACTCTTTCCTGGCCCTCGCAGCAGTTGTTTCCCTGAATCCAACTCCTGGAAAAAACAGTGAAGAACTGTGTCTTGTCCAATGCTGAACAGTCCCTTTTCTTCGGTTGATAGTGACTGCAATTTCAGAAATATTGGTCAACATGCGCACGTGTGTTACACATCTATTTACAGCCAACTCTTTTTTTTTTCTTTTAACCTGGCTGCTTTTGCCTCTTTCCTAACTACGACTGTGATGAAGCTCGCGACGCGATGAATGCGCCGTACACACATTCCACATCTGCATCGCATTCTGATGTGACAAGCGTGGAGGAGTAATTGATTACATTAATAGCTAATTGCTGGCTCATAATTGGATCTGACTCAATTAAAGAACCTCTGGGTGATAGTAATGAAACGGGGCGCCGTGGCTGAGCGGGTGGTGCACGACCACGCTCGCCTGTTTGTCACAGCCTGAGAGAGAAGGAGGGGAGGGAGGGAGAGAGAAAGAGAGAGAGCTCTTGATACACCTGCAATGCTAAATCATACACAACTCACTAGATAGAGGCCAGCCTGGGAATGCTTTGTGCTGTTTTTGCAATTCTTCAATGCGGATTTATATCTTTTGCTTTAGGAAAGGTTGTAATATTTCACGGGGCGTGCGGCAGTGGGAGTGCACACACAAGGATTCGGAGTGTGTGTGTGTGTGTGTGTGTATATGTGGGGGGGGGTGGGGTTGGTGCATTGGTGTGGGCGGTGATGGTTGCTGAAATACAGTATCAGCATATATTGTAATTTCATTTTGATAAGGCCATGCTTATAACCCAGTACGGCTCATCTTGAGCAGAGTGAAGCGGGTGTTATTTTGCATATTCCCCTCAGCTCGGGGACACTGAGGGGCCATCATTAGCAGGGCTGCACTAAAAAGAGGATAGGATCTGCAAATTAGGACAGGTGCTCGGCTAGCCTCGCTAGCACAACACACTGGGATGGTGTGATAACGCAAAACCAGGCTCCAAGTCAGTTTATTTCCTGAAATGCAGATTTGATGCACGTTGATACTGCACTTGTGTTTAGCTGAGTTGTATGCAAATTGGTAGACATTAATATTCTCGCACGAGTGTGTATCTTGTGTCTTAATCTTTGTGTGGTGTGTGTGTGTGTGTGTGTGTGGTGTATGGGCGTCTCATATCGCCCGTTCTATTCGCGCGCTTATGTGTGTATGTGTGTTACGTTCCCTACCTCTGCCGCCCTGTCAGAATCTCCTTTCAGAGCCGTGTGATCGGGTCGAGCCTCGTCAGCCTGTCACCCAGGCCGGCGTTTCATTAGGCCTGCCGCTCTCTGTCCATCCGCCCCGTCAAGCACAAGAGCTCAAACACATGCGCAAATTAAATCGACATCCAAACTCACTCCCGTACACAAAGCAATTTAAATGATATTCATTAGAGCGATGACAAGTCCTGATGAGCCCTTTCAGTACTGCAGAGAGGAGGAGAGAGAGAGTGAGAGACAAATTGAGGTGATGGAGAACTCTTTTTTTTTTTTTTTTTCCCCTGCTGTCAGCTTTTTGCCAACTCTGTTTCATGGGCACTCATGCGTCGCACATATCAACGCACCTCCACTTAAATAAAAGGGGAGATGATAATGACAAAAAGAAAGAAAAAAAAAATTGCTCATGGTGCAAAGAACTTCCTGGCTTCTCCCAGATACTCTCGCCTGGTTGGTCCACATCAGTCAGACACTCATATTTCCTTCCTTTCTTGTACATAAAGCACATTATTGTGGAAAAAAACAGCTTCAGCGTGCAACTATCGGATTGGAAGCTGACACCTGAACAGCATAGTGAAACTGGTCAATTTTCAAAATAAAGCACTGGCAGATGTCCAATCATGCGTCACCACATCGATAAAATATTTGTGATTAACGGTCCCAGCAGTTTCAATTTCACTTAAAAGATGATTATTGAATTATCATTTTAAATCAAATAATTTTCTTGAAAAAACCTTTTTTTTTCCCAAGTCTTCTTCCTACATAAAAAAAAAAAAAAAAAAAAAAAAAACATGGTGTGTGAAGTATCATTCAAGGGTCTTTCCCTCCACCGTGGCCTCTTTAAAGAGCTGTGATTTATGTCGCCGACCATAAATGGATGATATCCCTCCATAATTATATCAACAACACTTTGATTAGTCTGGTTTTCTTTCCAAACAGGGAGAAAGTCGTCACCGCCCGGCAGACATTGCTACGTTGACCTGACATTGCCAGACTGATGTCCATCTTTAGACCCACATCACTTTGACGACTCATTGACATAAATGCATGTAAATAGTGTTTGACTGGTTTAACGCCACCCTTGCTTAACAACACCATCCCGGCCAATAGACATCGAGTCACAGATTATGACTCGATGTCAATTTTATTTGTTACATTTTTTTTTTATTTGAGAGTCCTTTTGCTGGTTATTCACTTGTGTTTATGGAATATAACAAGCTTTAAAATCTGCAAATTTGATGAATAACTTGTTCTACCACTGCAGATGTAAGTATTATGTGTCTAGTTATAGGTCCTGTCAAGTCCATACTGTCAACTGGTTCTGATGCGTGACAGTGTCAGTCCTGCTCGCTCTCTCCCTCTATTATTTCCTCTGCATTTTCAGGCACAAGCCAATTAATTCAGGCCTCTCCTCATAGCCCCCTAATTAACCCCTTCAGGACTGGAGTTATGCTTAACACTAGTGATTGAGGCCAAGCCTGAAATTACCCATCCTGCTCTGCCATAATGACAGAATTCATGTTCTCAGTTTGAAGTGTGTATGTGTTTTTGCCACTAGAGCTGCACTTTTGTTTTTGTGTGTATGTGGTTGTTTGATTACCCTCATCCTTTTGTTAAAGCTACATGCATGCATTACCTCTCTTCCCTCATTAATACATGCATAAAAGACTGTTTTCGTACTCTCTCTCTCTCTCTCTCTCTCTCTCTCACACACACACACACACACGCACACACACAGGGTAGCATTCTATACATTTCTGTGGCATACATAATGTGTTTCTAAAGCCATTAGGCCTGTAGGCCCCACTGAGGACCAACTCTCCTTTTGTTCCTGTAGAGGCCAGCCATGTACAGACAAAGGCTCTGATGTTGTAATCAATTTGTGTGGCCAGACGTGGTCTGGACGTGTGTGTTAATTAACATTCTTATGGGAGGAAATCATTTAACCACAATAATGAGCTGGAAGAGGAGCAGTAAGAGGGATGTGATCTCCAGCATAGCAGGCACATACAAGAGGGACGCTCACTCTTTTTACTTCAGCTGCTCATGAAGAGTACATGAAGGGGTTTGGAAGGCATGAAGTTTTTGTCCTGTACGTCCATGAAAGAATCAGCAAGAACTAAAATCTTGGACATACGATGTTGATGTGATTGTTTTTTTGTTTCGTTTTTTTTTTCCCCTGGTATGTGATAACCAAGTAAAGAGCGCAAACCAGCACTCACCAGTTGAACACATGCACACTCATCCATTAATATTATTTTACTTCTTGCACTTTCATGTTGCAGCATACCACACCAATCGGCCACACCATTGAAACCACTGCATGTTTACCAGAACTCAGAGCTGTCCCCAATATATTGAGATCCTAATGCATATGAGTGGGCTGACCAAAATATTAGGGACACTTCTCACTGTAACCTCGTGCTTTTGACCAGCATCACAAATTACAGTCCCCAATAACAATCATTAAAATATGCAAACACAGATTCAATAAAATTTCAACCTCAGGGCTCTAGTATTGTATTCTATTGTAAAAATGCAGTGGCCATAATGTTATGGCTGATCGGTGTATGTACAAAAGGTCATTAGGAAAGAGACTCCACCAGTCCCGTCACTGATCACAGCTCTGAATAAGCTGTTCACAATGACGCCCTTGATCAAGCAGGTGCTTCTTCGTCATCATACAAAGACACAACACCACAATTTGTTTTCGTGAGGAATAATTCTTATCAGTATAAAAATATCTTATCACAGCTTAAAATATTTAAATTATTTTAAATCATCACATTTCAATCGGGCGACATGGCGGTGCGGTGGTTAGCACTGTTGCCTCATAGCAAGAAGGTCGCAGGTTCACTTCCCGGCCTGGGAGCTTTCTATGTGGAGTTTGCATGCTCTCCCCGTGTCTGCGTGGGTTCTCTCCGGGTCCTCCGGCTTCCTCCCGCCTCCAAAAGCATGCTACTCTAAATTGCCCGTAGGTAAGTTTCCCTACCTATAATGTAACTTGTTTTGCTCTGAAAACTACATGGCCTTCAGGGTCTCATCCAGTGCTTTTGAACCCATCTGCAGCTCTGGGTCCACATCCTCATATCCTCATATCAGTGGCATTAAATCCACCACTTGGGTTCACAGATGACGCTACTCAACATTGCTGCTTTGGCATCTCCATGTCCTGCTTATCTGCTGTTGTCATGATCACATTGGGTAAAGCTTCACGTTTTCGATATACATGGAATATGAAGTGATAAGTATTGATGTTGGTTATTATTCTTATCAAAACATTAACTATAATTTCACAGAGCTGTCTTTTTTTATTCCTAGTCTGCCCCCTTTTCCAAAGCTGCAGCATTCTTGTTTTCTTCCGATAATTTGATGATCCAAGCAACCAGGGTGAAACCGATGTTTTTATCTTGTTTTTTTTTTTCCAACTCTTTCCATTAACGAAGTGATCGCAGGCCAATCAATAACCTCTCAAATCCCTATCAAATGATATAACAGCGGTGAGGACATGCATCTTCGCTATCTATCTTGACTGATTAATGTCCTGAAAAGACAAATTTCTTTAACAGAGGGAAATCTAATTTGCACTAATTTGCTGATACCACAGAAGGCCACTCTGAGCACTGAGCGGGGCCCTGGCATGTCTATAAAAGTTAAACACAGACAGTTCTTTTGAACAGGATCACACATTTGACCTCATAATGCAGCTTGCCTATCAGTGCCAAAGGCTCTGCTTGGGGAGGCTGAGGTCACTGAGGGCAGCTATAGACACACACACACTCACACACACACACAAACACACACATTCATGCATGACAGCGTACATATAATGGAGTGGGCAAGATTTGACCACTGAAATTGAAGGATGAATATAATGACACTGAGCACTTCTCGTTTCTCCAGGGTCAGTATGTCTCACCTTTGACCTCATAGATACTTTGTCATCAAAGGCTTGAAATGCATCTTCCCAAAGCTGCCACCTTATATTACAATATCATTGCTGAGACATGTCAGTGTTTGCCCAAAATAGACTGTATATAACTGATGTAAATTGAGGCTAGCGTTGTACACGCTTTCACCTTTGATTGTATCAATATACAGTAATAATACCTGCTACATTTAACCCTTAAAGAACCCTCGGTACTGCACAGGCAGTTGTGAGGTTTGGTTTCATTCATACTTGATGTATGCCTGCAGCAACAGTGCAGGGGCAGGTTGCAAAAGTGCAAACCCCTAGTTGTATCTTAAGAAACAGAAACGTTGTGGTTAAAAAACGGGTTGTTACAAATCCGCAGCAAAAGAATGGTGAAGTCCTGCAAGTTTTTTTTTACTGGCATGACCTTTTATCCAGATTCCAGAGGTGTACAGCGAGGTGACATGGATTTGTGAATGGCCGTGGTGGTGAGACAACGCCTGAACACCTGCGCTGCTTCACGGCATGAGCCAGGGCTGAGGCAGACACTCGGGGGCCGTGTCAGCCAGAAGAGGCGAGCCAGACCAGCTACTGCAGTTGTATCCACAGCACCATAACCACGACTGCCGCCACAGTCCTGTAATAACAGTGTCTCTACTCACAGTCCCAGCCACGACTTTAACCATAGTTTAACCTGAGCCAGCGAGAGCAGATACTGCCGCGGACACAGCCAGTCAGATCACAACATACTGTGTCAGATCTGGGAGTGTAACAGCACCCAACTGTCACGGTATGGACGTCACGGTTGGGTACACACAGTCACGACGAATACATCCGAACTGGAAAAAAAAAAAAAAAAGACACGCATGGCAGTACCCACGCTCCTGTCCTAAAAGCAGTTTGCCAACTGCCATTAAACAACAGACGACGGAGAGCCAAACGGGACAAAACACAAAGCGGAAGTAACTACAGTGACTTCAGATGACACAGAGGAGCAAGAAGACCCGCCTGCTTCTTTTAAATCAGCCGTGTGGGAAAAGCGTCGGCTTGCCTGCAGACTACAAAAGCGCCTGGCGACATGTCGTTTGACGGTACCACAAAACGTGCTGAACACGCTAATGCACACGAGACGACATCCGCCAGATGTACCGATCATCAGAGCTCGGCTAAAGAAAAGGAGTTCAACAACTTATCCCTGCCTTTTTTTTTTTTTTTTTTTTTTTTTTTTTAAGAAGCCTCTAAATGTTAATGCAGATAGGACCAAAGACATTAATGAGGCTTTTAGAATCTTTGAGCAACTATTCACCCACATGCAGTAGTAATGGATTCCCCCTTTTTATTCAGCGCGCTAGAGCCTCGTTACAATGTTGCATCCTTTGCATTAGTATCTGTTTATTTTGTACTTTTAGAACATGAGAGATGTATTTAACTTTAGTAGCTGATTATTTATGACCTGTTGCCCTTTCAAAATATGACTTATGGAAAAGTATGATGTGTTCACTGTCAATCATACGACAGGCTTTACCGACCATCGCAGGCAGTTTTAATTAACACCAGGTAGAACAAACTGTAACTTGCGCAGCTTTCAAAATAAATGAAAAGGAAAGGAAAAAAAATGCATTTGTGACTTTTTGCTGCTTTTTTCCTTGTTGTACTAAAAACCAATGTGACCTCTGTGTACCATTACACCCCTATTCAATCCATAATTTTGACGGTGAACTAATGCAGCTATATGACATGACATGTAAGCACTGTAATGTAATTTAAAGGTGTTGACATTTGCCCCGAATTGACTTGGAGATGTAATACACACCATTTTGCGTGGAATACTTGGCCATATGAGCTTCTGATGCTGAGGGAGTTCGTTCTTCAAAAGTGACACACAAAATAAGTTTACACCGATAGAAATATAAAGAATGTAAACATGTGCTTTGCTATTACACAGACTGGTTCATTAAATGATTAAAAAAAAAAAAAAGAATCAGAACAGAATCCTTCAGCTCAACCAAAGGCTGCACAAAATCACGACACTGAGTCGCTGTTCACATGACCTTCCGACTCAGAAATCAGAGCATTTTTTTTAACTCACTGAAATCAACAAGAAATGACCAAGTAGTTTGCATAATTCATCGAAAATTAAGATGAAGTTGCAGATAATATCAACTTAAATAATGATTTCTGTTTTTAAAATGTAAGGTCTCTGACTTCCCAAAATTATAACATGTAATAAAAAAAAACACATAATATGCTGCGAAACAAGCAAGCACAAACTCAGGCGCTGCAAAACACACACATACTCTGCATCTCATCCACACACCAAGACACACACGCACACACACACGCCAGCGTTCACATTCAGCATGCATCTTCTTCTTGAGAGCATGTGTGTCAGAGCGTGTTACTGGGATTCTATTTGTGTTGTGGTGAAGTGGCTGAGCTGTGTTTGTAGCATTTAGAGGAAATTACCCTGCAAGCGTTGCCTCGGCCACAGCAGATAGCGGGTCGCCTCTCTAGACTGCATGGCATATTGATTTCTTGTTGTGAAGAGTGCTGTTCAAGCCCCATTTAAGATTTCCATTCAGCCCACAGCCCTGAGTATTGCAGCCAGACGTAAATTAGGGAAATTGCACATTCATCACATGTGTTATTTGAAGATACTTTGGAAACAGGTGACAAACATATACAATGGCCGACTGACTCTGGGAGGAAAGCATAAATCATATCATATCATAACATGCATGGTAGTTAGCATAGGAGGAGATGCTATCACATAAAGTGACTTAAAGCAGGAAACAAACATTTGTGCAGTTTGAACATACACGATGCAAAACATTCCGGCGCTCGCTTTCTGCATCCTCATGACACTCTGCTAAGCTACTCCCATCCAACCTGCTAGTTGGTAGTGGAGGCATAGAAGCCGGGTAGTTACCCCGCGAAACCTTGTAAGGTCTTCTCAACATGGCATGAGCCTTGCCAAGACCCCATCCCGTCGCGGTCACGCCTCCTCATCCTCTCGCTGGCACCCCTCCAGGACTTCTCGACCTCAGGGCAGAGTGACCTCAGGCTTCAGCAGCAGCAGCTGTGGTGCCTGGAACCGACTCTGCGTCTGTAGTGAGGGACAAGAAAGGGCAGAGGACCTGATTTGTCCAAGAGGGTTATTATTTTATTGGACTGTCACACCAGCCCCCTAATAACACGGAGGGGAAATTGGACAAGCTCATCTTTGTACCAGCGGAAGCCGCATGGCTGCACCACAAACATACACAAACCCAGACACCACTGCCCCCCCTCTTAAGTTATTCCTTCTGTTTGTCATCATGCCTCTTTTGGCAGTGAATGTAGTGCGCCTGAAAAGCTTTGCGTGGAGCTGGGATGTGTTCACATGTGTTTGTATTCAAAGGACATATCAGGAATTTGCGGCAATTTGCAGGACTTTCTGCAAGATTTTCCACCATTTAATCAGTTTCCACCATTTTGAAGGGACATGCGTGCACGTCTGCATTTGCAGGAATATGAATGAGCTTTCTCGAAAATGACCTGTGATTGACAGCCTCCCTTCATGGGCTGGAAAATCAAACCGATATCAGAGACAGTTTACACATTTTCCTCTCAGACCACTTGAATTACAACATGCTAAAAGGCTTAAATGGAGAATTCCAAGACAAGAAAAGAGAATAGTCTATGAAAATGTTACCTTTTTAAAGCCCTAACGTCTTGATCCAATTACTGCCAACTATAAAGAATACAATTTGGAAGCATATTCTTTAGATGTGTTGACAATGCATAGTTGGTCAACCTGCTTATTTACAGAGAAAAACATCCACTTGTTCTTTCACCTAGGAAAAAAGAGCAGTATTAAAGAATGAAAGCCTAAAGTTAACCCACGTGAGAATTATTTACCAGTAAGTATTTTATTAGAAAAGCAAGCAAATGTCATAATTCTTAAATTTGAGCTGCTTCTGATGTCTGACTTTGATGTGCATCTTCCAAGTCTCCAAGCACCCTCCCCATAGTCTTCTTAAGGAATGTAGCCCAAGAATCTCCTCTGACAGAATTTACATATGCCATTCCTATGATCTGAGACATCAGGAGCTGCAAAAAATGAGTTAGTCTCTGCCAAAGTAAAACATTAGTGAATCAAGGCCCGAGCAATGTTACCAAGAAGAGTTGCTCTGGTGAATTAACGACTGACAATCAGAGAGCGATCTTTGGTCTCATAGAATGTTCCTTTGATGTCTCACATGCGAATGGGTTTGTTACTCACGCAATTACTTATGCAAGAGGAATTGGGAAAGGTTGCTGCAGCTCGGATGAGTTTGCCTGCAGCCCAGATCGGGGTTGTTTGCTACTTTAAGATGCATTAACGTGAGAATACTTACTGGCCCAAATTGCTCTGCCAGTTTTGGTGGAATGGCTGCTGTCAGGATTGACAGACTTCTTCAATTCAGGGTACCACATGGGAGAAATCAGTGGTCTCAAACTAGCCCCATATGTTGCACTTGTAATTATAACTGGGGCTGACATAAACTGTTTTTTCCCTATTGACAACTTGTATTTATGGAAATTTGGATATGATTGAACACAGCAACAAAACCCATATCTCTGCATAATTAGTATGTGTCGTCAGTGTACCCACAGAGGAGTCGCGGAGACGCAGCTTTAGAATTAGCTTCAGTATATCTGGCTGTACAGAAAGCAGTAAAACATTGTTGGGGTTCACGAGTGCGTCACAGTACATGTGGCTTTTATGGGAATAATGCCTTTAATAACAAAGCAAAACCATGCTGTTAAATCTGTCTTAAAATCAACCTGTGACATTTTCATGTTAGAGTCAGCTAGTAGACTCTGACAATGCTGTGGCAAAGCATTGTACCCTTTCAGAGGCTCGAGGCAGATATTTGAGGCCCTTTTATAGTTGAAGCCGCAGTCAATCGATATCCACTGAGTGCACAAGAAAGCTGAAGTTTTGCATGTGGCTTACTTACGTAGGGGACAGCAATCCTTCATATTCTCACCTCAACTCGTGTGACCCCGATGACTCAAATGATGGCCTGCACGTGTCAACGGCTCTCAAGTGACCTGAACAACTGTCGAGGTATCAGCGATCCCTCGAAGGGTGAAATTCCTGGGACTTCCCATTGACCATTTAAAACTGAAGAAGCCTTCCGGATGGGACGGTTAAAGTCTTCAGCAAACCAAATAAGTGCACTTACCTTCTACCTGAGCTCGTACAATTATCTTTAAAGACCTGCCTGATGGTCAGCAACATGGTCTACGTGAGTGTGAAGACAGCACTGGAGCAATGAGGACCACCCATGTTGGCTAATGCCATCTTGGTCTTTTTTTTAAGTGGAGGTGAAGACATCTTTGAAATAATTTTTGAGACCATAAATGCATTAGGACCATGTTGACTTATGTGCTAAATCAATGAGTTGTTGGGTCATATTCTCAGAGACCCATAAAGCAGCAGATTTGCGCTTCTTTGCATTCACCGTTTCCATTAAATGAGCTTGTCCACTTTTACAGTCTGTGACACAAGAGAGAAGATGCTCAGGATGAACCTCGACAGGTTATTTCAAATCAAATGTCAGAGACAGTGTTGGATGCGCCGCTGACTGCAAAGAGGCCAAAACTGCGACTCCACTCCATGAGTGAAAATTTTAGTTTAAGAGCAATTTCATCAGACTGATTGAACCGTTTGTATCATCAGCAGCAAAGTTTAGCATGTTGCATAAATCTGCCCTGAGGGATTATTGCTAGAGTGCATCATTCCACAAGATTCATCTAAACTATAGGCACTTGTGAGACCTCTCCTTGATATATCGACTGGCATTTATGCTCACTGGCACACAGGGTAACGTTTGAGAATTATGTTTTTTTTTTGTTTTTTTTTTAATTTGGAAAGGGCCACTGACAGCTGCCGCTTCTATCTCCAAGTAATAACTTGTCTGTGTGTTCAAGTGAAAGGATGAGAATGAGAAAGAAGAAAGGGGAACAGGAAAAAGGAATCAAGTAGAAGCGAGATGGACAGGGTGCTTTCCTGTGTCTCTTTGTGTGAGGAGTGTACTTGCTTGTACCCTGGCTTTATTTGTGTTATGCCGCGTGATTCCATTGTGATGAGTAGATCCACTGAGCTTGTATTCCCACCCTCCCAGCAGCCCCTCAGCTTTAGATAAAGCTATCTGGATCTGCAGCACACCTCAAATGCGTCTGAGCTGTTGAGACTTTCAATGTTCTTGGGGCATTCTGAATATTGCATTGTGCGGGCTTACAATGGAGGTGTGGTATGCTGGCACGTATAGCACCATCTCCAAATCGACTATTAAGATGTTAATGTTCACTGGCATAGCTGGCCTCCAGGCAGCGCAGTCCTTTCATGATCCAGGTAGTGTACACTTTCCATTTAAGAGGGTACACAGCGCAGAAAAAAACCAAACAAACAAACAAATAATGTTCAGTTGATATGTAGTTTTCAGATTGTTATGAGGG
>CAAKHG010050819.1:13097-27939 GCA_901007715.1 Dactylopterus volitans
ACAGTCCCAAAAAATAGAATTTGAAGACTAACTATGGAAATGTCCTTCTTCAGCGGATGGACAAACCATAGTAAGTTCGGTTTATGTGCTACACCACCAGCAAGGTGCATGGGTGTGTTTGTTTGTTCGCAGGATTACGAAACTACCTGCCCAAACAATGTCAAATTTAGTGGTGGGGATGGTGCATTAAACAAAGAACAACCCATTAAATGTTTTCTTACACTGGCCTTGTTGTAGGTCTGCAACTCTGTTTCAGAGTAGTCACACACAACAAGGAAAAAGAAAAATATGTCTCATCATCTGAATCAGAGACAAAATATTACATTCCCCATTTTTCAGGATGAGCTGGAGTTTGGTTACATTGACGCACCTCATCACCGGTTTCCTGTAGTTCTGGATTCTCCACGAGATGGAAAACTCATGGATTTTCCATATGATGAGCTCCTGGTGAGGGACAGTTACGCGTTTCTCTTCGAACATTCAGAGAAAAATTGTGCTTCTAGAAACAGGAAAAGCTGCTGTAATAACAGACTTTTTCTGATTTATCTGAATTCATGTCTTCAGGGCCCTGACTTTGGATATGTGACAAGAGTGGCCAAAAGAGAAGATGTGAGCAGCCTGGATTCATTTGGTAATCTGGAGGTTAGTCCTCCTGTCACTGTGAATGGAAAAAGGTACCCCCTGGGCAGGATCATCATTGGAGTGGCCTTTCCTACGTGAGTTTCTAGCAAATTTAAGGATGTGTCTCTGGCTTATGTAGAATATAAATCACTGAATATATGCGTGAGCAGCTTTTCTTATAATTAACGAGAAAATTCACCTCTTTGTATTGTAAGATCCATCAGCGTTGATGGTAGATGTAGTCAGACAAAGAAATGCATTTAACACTGCCTACGCGTACCAGAATGCATTGCACTCAAGCTTCTGATGCCAAACTCCCAAATTCTTCCCACACTAGCCACCTCTTGCCAGGCTAGTACAGCTGCAGCCTCTGCTGCATTCCTTTGGCTAAACAAGCCAAAACATCATGAAACGTGCCTTCTGCACGCACATTTTGGGATTCCATAATCACTGTTGGGAACTATGAAACTGCTATTTTCATGTGCAAGCCAAGAAAACAAAGGAGTCTTTGGTTTTGAGTTGTGGCAGGTCTTCCCTTTAATCAAAGCAGTTCCTCTTTAAGGGCAGTACATACAGCACCTTTCCATTTCTTGAAGGGCAAATAAAGGACGGAATATGACCAAAGTGGTTCAAGACTTCCTGTGGGCTCAGAAGGTGCAGGAGCCCATTGCCTTATTTTCCGATTGGCTCCTCGTCGGTCACGTCGATGAATTCATGACATTTGTTCCTGCACCTGACAGAAAGGTAAAAATCTCCAGTTCAGTTGAAACCATTACTGTTAAAGTGAAATATGACATTGTAAAAGGGCACAAAGGCCAAAGTTGTTACTGGTCAATCCTGATTTTGCCGTAGCTTAGATGGTGGAATTGAGTAAGCGGTTCATAGATGAGGCAGATGCCGTTTTCATTGTCTCTCTTGTTTCTGTCTACAGGGCTTCCGGCTGCTGCTGGCTAGCCCGGACGCAGGCTACAAACTATTTAGAGGCTTACAGAATGATGGTCACGGACAAGCCAAACTGTTCGAGGGTATGTCTCTTGCATCCACTGTGGCAGATCTACAATGTGCATGTTGGTGTCAAATTCAACATAAAATTCTTAATACTCAGTTTTTTTTCTGACATTTCCAAAAAGATCGTAAAGATGAAAAACCAATCACAGTGGACAACATACTCGATGATAACAGTCTCCAAGCGGAGAACAGCTACGTACAGGTGAGTCATAATATCAATTCAGACTCTTCAAATTTCTCAATAAAACATAAATACATGTTTCAAGTAACATTATGAAAGAAAAGTGACAATGATAAGTTGTCCTTGTGGTGAAGCTATAATCTGCATTTCATGGCCAAATATGCTTCGGTGTGTCGTATACGTCATTCCATGGGCACTGAGGTGGAGCCTCCACTTTTCAGTAGGGGATTTCAACAGGATTTATAAACCTGGCAGCAGGGATTTACTCCCATTCATCCACAAGAGCATTAGCGAGGTCGGCCACTGATGTGGGGCGATAAGGCCCGGTTTAAAGTCAGATTCCACTTCATCCCAAAGGTCTTGATGTCAGGCTTCTCAGCTAGCCAGTAAAATTCATCCACACAGAATCAGAAATCCATGATCTCCTTTTTTATTTTCCTACCTGTATTTTCTGAAGTTGAAAGTCCCTGGAAAGACGGGAATCATGGCAGAGAAGAGGGTATGAAATGCCCTGAATGCTCCAGGCTGGTGAACTTAATGATTATATGGTAACCTTGGCTAAAAAAAAAAGAAAAAAAAAAGAAAACTGTTGCCATAAAGTTGGAAACGTGCAGAAAACAGATTTCTCCAGAGGGCCGAAAGGACTTAGATAAACTAAGTGAAGGGCCAAACGCTGCACATTTAAATTGATACCCGAAACCCACAGTGCTGAATTATATTAAACGACATGAATTTAGCAGATGTTATCAATTTTTTTTTTTCAATTAGTCTGTTAGCCAGCTTAGAAGACCTCGGTCCTGGTTTCAAAACAAAACCTGGTTGACTTATTTACAGATTTATGTGTCCTCTGTCATTGAATAGATTACTTACATGAAACACTCCACCCAAATTTCGTCAGTAATTCAAACCTGTGGAGTGAAAATTACACGAAACTGTATCTTGAGGTTTGCAATGGTCAGTGTAAATTGAGACCCATAGTCCAAACGAAATGTAGACAGCACCCTCTGTTGGATTCGACTTAAATAGCCGGACAGACTCATTGTAAATAATAACTTTGAGACTCATGGGCACCCTACCACAAGTGTTACCTTGTAATCGACTGGAAACTCAAGCGAGACTCACGTCTTGTCACCTAATGTTGTACTTAAGTCATAATTCAATAGCACTGCAAATTTACAATATGAAATTAAATAACACACCATAAATTATGATGTATCGCAATTTTCTAACTTTTTTCAACTGCAAATTTTGTTCCAAAGGGGAAAAAAAACACGTTTTATCTAATTCTAACCCTAACCATAAGTTTTCACTCTGTCCATCTCATGTGAGTCATTTTATATTTCAACAAAATGGAATTGCCAGACAGACTATGCTTAAAATCTGCCATTATTGTTTCAAGCACTGTTTGCAATATATATAATAAAAGGTCAATACTTGACATCCATGTATTGATAGAACATCAGCTCACAAAAAATCAGCTGGCAGTTCTATCCTGTGTCAATTTTATTATCCCCAAACCTAGAAACTGCGCTCAGACCTTTTAACTAAAGTGTGTGACTGAGGCAGCTCAACCTTTTAATTTGCACTGCTGTCCATATATTGAAATAAAGTGGTCAAAACAAAATTATTGTGCATTAGCCCGATACAAAATGTTTTGTTTGTTTTTTTTCCCCCAAGTGAATGTTGCAAAGTCAGTAGATAATTCTCATCATTACTTTTATTATTATATAGTTTAGAAACACTGGTTGTTTCTTGGTGACGTCAGCACATCTTTTTTTTTTTTTTTTTTTGGATTAAAAACAGTTACAGGTAATGAAATTTAATGAGTAATCATGAGCATGTGCAGCGAACAATGTCTTTTGTACCGCTACTCTCTCCAAGAGCTGCATCGACTGGAACAGGGATGTACTGAAGAGAGAGCTGGGCCTGGATGACGCCGACATCATCGACCTGCCAATCCTCTTCAAATTAGAGGTGGACAGTGACAAGTACCGAGCGGCGGCATTCTACCCCGACATGGTTTGTCTGCCAGTAAACAAAATCGCATGAACCCGCTGTGTTAGTTTTTCTAATGTTGTTTCTATGGAGACGCATGAAGGCAATCATCAGTTAACAGATGTGCTGATGGCATTGAAAGGTTTTTTTTTTTTTCTGTGCCTCCAGGTGAACATGATTGTCTTGGGGAAAAACCTTGGCATCCCAAAGCCCTTTGGCCCCAAGGTGAACGGACGCTGTGCCCTGGAGGCGGAGATGTGCTCCCTGATGGAGGGGCTCGGCCTCAGCTGCACATTCATCGATGACTTTGCCTCCTACCACAAGCTGCTGGGAGAGGTCCACTGTGGCTCCAACGTTCGCAGGGAACCATTTGACTTCAAGTGGTGGAACCTGGAGATGTGAGCCGATAGGGCACTCAGATAGTAGGTTATTTTAGATAACTCAGTTGCTTAATCAATGATTTAGTTGAGAAATATATATAAGCCATACATTTTGTCTGTCTTAAAACGCACGTCAAGTGCCACTTTTTTCTAAGCAAGGTATACCTAATTTCACCACCAAAATATTTTCTAATGATCATCTTAAAATTGCAGTGGTTCGATGTGTTGTTTGTAACTTCATCTTTATTAAATTTGTCAGCTTTATTTACAAAAAGGGTGTAAATTCATATTTACAAACAAGTCTTCCAAACAAGGGCTTAAGCAGACTGCTAACAAGAACAGAAGTACAATCATTTGAACTGAGCACATCAAAGGTTCGATCCCAACCTGTTGTACTTTAGATCGAGCCGATGGCACACAGTGCAAGCACAGTAATATGAGTGGAGCCATGGCGATGTGCTATACTTATGCAGAGCCACAAGAGGATGCAATCCAACTACTCAAGCATCTCAGTCAACAGGAGAACCATTTGAAACCATGTCATGAATTCAAAAGGCTGGTAATACACAAAGGTGCATCCACTGGATACTATTTCAAGTAGTCAAATGCTGAATATTTTAGTTTCTTCAGAGTGATTTATAGCTTTAAACCACTTTGATGTAAGTAGTGTCGCATTTGGTCCAGTGTTTTAAAAACCTTTTTGCACTTTTGCAAAAATGCTGCAACTCTCATCATACAATAAGTCTCATGTCTGCTTCACGTTCATCGTTTAAATAAAACCTTGTCACAAACTGAAAACAGGGAAAAGTAGACTGTGATGAGGGGTCGCCACAGTATCACCATTCGTTGGAGCAAATGTGTAATGGATAATACACGTCTGCCTCGTTTTACATTCAAGCCAGCTGGCAATGAAAATGCCTTTAAATTATGACCTTCTGCTGGAGCAGCTTGCACGACACAATCAGTGTAAAGGCAACTTCAAGACGAGTCACAGTGTAATTGATATTCTGCAACAAAATCGTGTTTTTTCCAAAAAAAAAAAGGTCAGCATTTTGAAACAACTTCAAAAGCTTAGTGCTTAATCCACGTACATATATTACACTTTACAGATAAATTAAGAACCTTTGCGTTTGGCGCTCTATCGGCAAACACGCACTGCATCCAGAGATGTTGGCTGGTTTTCAATAAAACACAAAATCACAGGGACAACAGCTCTATGTCAAGCATGGCACCAGTGTACAGAGGAGAGGTTTTTGGCAAGCAGATTTACACCATGCACAGTACCATTGTATACACACCTGTACACAAATCAACAAATAAACAAGTGGTATGTGACATTTGAGCATTTAGCGACAGTTCTAAACAGCAGTACCTTAAAGTGTGCTGGTTGGTTTGCTAGAGGAAATATGCATTTTAAATACAACCATGAAGCCTCATCGTTAAAATTAATGAAATTTTGAACTTAAAATGTATTTCACCCCTCACCCACCTAAGAGTAAGACGCTATTGCAGCCACTGACATCACGAAAGTACAGCTGTCACAGAACCGGCGCAGAACGCTCAGAAGAACTGATCATCAATTTTAACACCAGACACGGTCCGACGGACGGCCACAGAAACGCACAAGACATCAAAGTTAAACCCAGGTACGATAATCACAGTGGGATGTGAGACTGACGATAGAAAATAAACCACTCCTCTCTGTGGACCATCAGTTTCAGGAGCTTAACAACCGGCAGTAGTCTGATTGGTCTGAGATCAAACCCTTTATCCTGTGAAAAGAGAGTTTGTAGTAAGAATCAGGGTTTGGAGTCAACAGGCCTGATTAAGGAGCAGGTAGCGCTATTCTGCTAAACCGATGACAGTTATGATGCTGTGTGGGTGCGGAGGTATCTTTCCCCTTTGCCTTGATCATTCAAAGAAGGTTCTATGTGGAGCAGGAATGAGGGCTTCAGGTGTGCTCGAGTCCATGGGGCTAGGTGATATGGCAGACAGTAGATCCTTTGCCGTGTGTACAAAAGAAGATCTGTCAGTCTCTTGATCTGGCTTCAAACTTGGATCCTGTCAGTGGCGGCGTCCACACACACATGGCTCATTACTGGGAAGAGACGCCTCTAAGGGGAATGCTGAGACAGAAAAGGAAGGAGATGCACAGAG
Organism: Dactylopterus volitans; assembly: GCA_901007715.1. Classification (NCBI taxonomy): domain Eukaryota; kingdom Metazoa; phylum Chordata; class Actinopteri; order Syngnathiformes; family Dactylopteridae; genus Dactylopterus; species Dactylopterus volitans. Next base: position 19,440 of record CAAKHG010050819.1, read on the forward strand.
GACATCAAGTGAGCGAAGTGTAAAAAGGCGAAAGAGTGGGAAGGAAGACGACAGCCTTGAAAGTGCTGAGCGCCAGTGGTTAGTCTTGCTGGACTCCCTGACCCAGAAATACTCAGCCACAGACAGGCAGCAAACATTGCCGTTCAGTCAGATGTTAAGCTTTAATAAAATGATAAAAAAATTACTGCCTCGTAATTCTAGTAATTGTATACCTCAACCAACCACCCAAGTTGTAGTTTGCATCAACTTCTGTCCATAATATACTGCATGTAGTGAAGACTTTTAAGTAATTGTATTTAGATAAAAAAAAAAACAAACATCACTTAGCATCTAATTAGATTTGTCTGATTTTTTCATCTCATCTTCTTCCGATTATGGGTCGTGCTGGAGCCGAGCCCAGCTGACAACGGGCGAACGGCGGGGTACACCCTGGACGAGTCGCCACCTCATTGCAGGGCCACATGAAGGACAGACAACGGCACACACACCTACGTCAAGGTGTGCGTGCAGTTGTTTGTCCTTCACAGCGACCTTGGCGTTTTAATCAGTTAATCCTTGAGTCCAAGTGGACATATACAGAAATTTCTTCCAGACATTCCTGAAATAATATGTTGGTGAGAATAATGCAGGCCACAGTGAAGTTGCCTTTTGACTTTGGATATGAACCGTCATTTCATCATTTTAGACATTTGTTTGAAAGAGTTATGGCCAAAATCTTGTTTTGTGAGAACACAGCAACTGTGTCACCTTGACCTTTGGCCATCAAACTTTAAGCAGTTCGTTCTTGAGCTCATCTGTTCCAAATTTGAGCACTTTTCCTCCAGATGTTCCTGAGATACTGTGGTCACAACGACAGTATGAACAGAAGGACAGACAACCCAATAACATAATGCCTCCAATCATAACTGTTGCTAAAAATCTGACATGACATGACCTGACATGATGGCTAACCTGAAAATGGACGTCAATGCAGTGATCAGGCGGCCGTGGCTAACAGTTCTGCACACAAGGGGAGATGAGGGGTCAACCAAAGAATTCACAGTGACATAACACACAAGCAAATCCTAAAAGTAGAAAAGCTGGAGTAAGTAAATCTGTCTAACCTTAAAACAAATTTAGTGGCCGTTGTGAAGCTTTCAACATCTTATCTGTTTGTTTAAAAGAGGCACTTGAAGTGCAGAGGGATAACAGAAACTAACATCTCCAGATATACTGTGCATGCTGATGACAAGCATGATGAGACGAATAGGCCCGGAAAAGCAACTAAATTGACCTTGAGGTTCAAAAATGAACTTTGAGTCTCTATCAGCGTGAACATTCATCAGCAGTGACTTTGCTCAAATCTCCCCAGTAGTTAAACCATCTAGGCGTGACCTACTGACTGACGCCAACAGCCCTTTGTCTCACCGCTGAGAACTTGTGTTCCTGCGGGGGGTGCTCCGTCTTGGGACGGCTGTCTGTCGCTTTTGGCTCCGCTCCCTTCACTTCATCGGGTTGCTGCTGGAGACGGGAAGCTGCTAGGAGGGAAGCGACAGATGTGTGGCTGTCATGGTTAATGAACTCAAGCGTGTAATGCTGGCAGCTGCTTAAGCCAAAAAAAAGAGGATATTCCGGCATGTGGAAGATCAATGGTTCAGGGTGAATCATTGGCCATAGAAAAATAATCCTAATGTGCGGCAGAAGTCTTGTGGGGACCGTAGGTAGGTTTACTTCTTTGGCATTGAAACTTTATTCATTTCAGAGGACTTTGCTCTGTTCTCTTATTTCTTCAACCAGTGCAGTTCATCACTGAAGGGCACTGGGATATTAATTGCTCAGAAGTAGGGGTTTTAATTCTTACATGTGCCTTATTCAGCTTTCCCCAGGTACTCATGATATATGAAACAGTCACACTTCTGGTAACCTGGCTTCCCACACTTTCCGGCTATCAGCAATACTAGCCCTTTTCCCCTAAACTCACCTGAAAAATGTCCCTGGCTCGTACTGCATGCACCATCTTCCACTCCGGAGCCGTACACAAATGATTCTCTCTTCTGTGGTGTAATACAGGACACACTTTCCTGTAGGAAAAGCAGTTTTTTTTAAATCAATAAAGTGTAAAAAAGACAAGACATCATGTTCAGAGTCACAGCTCCACTCTGCGGCTGTGTATGGGTTTATGCTTTCAATTTGACATACAAAACTATAAAATAAACACAGACACATGAATAGATATTACTATGGAATATGTTTTGAGACTTGTCACTACGGAGATGTTGAGTGATCCATCGAACCATTTCACATCCTTTGAGTCGTTTAGGTAACAGCAAACAACAAACGACAATCAAATCAATCAGTGAGAGGTAGGACAAAGTCTGATGTAGCAAACATGTCATTCATCAGCTTTGAGAGGCTGCTGTTTGGTTTTTGGGGAGGTGATGGTGCAATGTTAACGTTTTAGGCACTTACAGATTTTGTGAAGTGGGGATGGTTTCGGAGAAGGAAAAGATGCCTCAGTTAAGTTGAAAATTATAGATTAACTTCATATTATGTGGAGTAAACAAAAGCAAACTCAGGCAAATCAACACTCGGGCTGAACAGCTTTGTCTTCAATACAGCATCCTGGTCTCTGTGAACGTCTCTACTGTATGTGGGATTCATGTCATTTGTAACAGATATTTCTTTAGGACTCTGGACTCTATGTATGTTTACTTTCTTTTCATGCAGTCAAATCAGCACAGCTGATGATTTTGGTTCATCCTACATATTACTCTTCATCAGCATCTGTTTGTTCCATAGCCATGTACATTCACATGGACAACAAAGGAGAGAGACATAGTCAGCAGCTGCCATTAAGCGTCCATGAGAACTGACAATACACAACCACAAGAGACAAGCAGCAGGTGCATGTCTATGAACCCAAATTGAGTTATGCTGTTATGTCACTGGCTCTTATGATGTTTTGTAACTTCCCGTATGATAGCTGACATCACATCTCAAAGTGAAGACAGGGGATGCATTTTAAGGGAACAAGTGTATCCAGCCTACCCTGGTTGTTACCCTGGTAACCATGAGCCAGGGCCCAGAAGGCAAATAAACACCGATAAGTTTGCCACTTATGGATGTTTGTCTCCCTCTTTAGTGATCTGTGTAGGGTTATTGTTTAATCATGCACTGGGCTTTATGGCTAAAAATTCTCAATTTTTTTTTTCCAAAGTTGGAGCTTGAATTACTCATAATAGCCATTTTTGGAAATCTAAAAAAATACAAGAGAAAGAACAAACTTAAAATCAAGGGCAAACGTTTTTATACTTGTGAAATGCCTCAAACTCTTGCATAACACTGCACAGCTGTGCTTTTTCATAATGTGTCATCACTGCTGGTCACAACAGTCGGTCTGCACCCACCAGTCCAGTGTCATACTCGTCCTCGTTCTCCTCCACCACACTGGCAAAGCTGCTGGCGTTAGAGGAAGACCGTGAAAGGTCCTGAGCCTCAGGGATGGATGGAGCCCTGCAACACATTACCAAACTACGCACCTAGGTCAATCCGCGTGACGGCACACACACCTGGGTTCAATTTTCATATTTACAATTGCATTATTTTTCCTTTTAAAATCTAATTAGCATTGTTTCCCGGCACCTACCATGTTAGTTTCAAGCAAAGTGACAAACGTGTCTTTTCATTTGTGCCAGATGTCAAATCCTGTAATTATGTATAAGCTTCCTTAATTAGGACAAAGAAAATGTCAACTTTGTGTCACCAGCATTTATGCAGATGATAAATTATTTACTGAGATTGACAGTTATTATGCAAAGCCAAAAGCTGATTTTTTACCTTTTTCCCAGCATCTTGGATGATGTGTTTTTACGTGGGTCCCTCACGCAAATTGAGAGCAAACTGAGCAGTATTTAGAGGCATTGTGTGCCCAATAGAATTCTAACAGCTTATATTGTGGAAAAATAATTAAAGATTTTTTAATAAATGCAGTAGTAATAAATTAAAAATAAGATTAGGCTTTTGAGGTAAATGCCTGAAGAGTCAAGTCTTATTTTTCTAGTCAACAAGTCCCTATCCAAATACAAGTCATCAATTAATATCAGAATTTATGGGATTAGTATATTGTACAATATCTTAAGATAATACTCACCTGTTCTTAGCAGCGGTGAACTCGGGAGAACTATGATTGGAGGAGTTGTCTGATTTGTTCTCCTGCGACAGGTGACTGCAGTCTGGCATCCTCTGGGTGTTGGGTGACACTTCCCGGCTTCAGAACAAGGATGGAAATTAAGACGCCCACTTACTGTCAGTTCATGTCTCAACATTATAAAATCAGCCTATCTACAGTACCTTAAACCTAGCCTAGCTATTTATACTATTCTTTTTATAAATTGACTGGCATATCATCAAAAAGAAAACTTTTGAAACTAAATGCAAGAAAAAAGCTCATGTAAATAGATAAAATGTGTATTATTATTATTACATTATTATTTCATTATATTTATGGATTTGACTGAAATGAGTAAAGTGATCAGTTATTTAAAGACTTATTTAAATTGCTATCCCTTGTGAAATTAATTCTCATGAACAGTTAGGATCAAATCAGTCTTAAACAATGGGGCTGGTTATGGCTGTGAAGCTGCTGCACATAGCATCTTTCTGCTATCCAGAAAAGAAATAAAGCACTAATAATTTACTCTCTTGAAAAATGTACCCAACAAGAACCTCCGCTTCTTCTGCATTGTACCTTCACTATCCTCATTTTAATATCCTTGTTTCCATCTGCTGCAACACTCTGTGATAACGACCCACCCCCTGCTGACCGGCTCTGCTCTGTCCTCTCACCTCCTCTCTTGGACCTCCTGGATGTTCTCGATGCCAATAGCGCTGCTGCGACGGGAACTGAATGGTCCAGACTTTTTCCTAGTTGGGCTTTTCCCAGGAATGATCAGTGACTGACGGTGCGTAGGGAGAGGCAAGTCAGAAATACCGGGAATGGTACAACTGTTTCACAACCACGGCAAAATTGAATATAAGCAAGTACAAAAAAAAAAAAAAAATTGTTTAAAAAACATCAACTGATGACTTGACAATTACAAAGAAAATCTAATGAAACATTTGGCAAAATGTTTTACAAATCCATGAGGCACTGGGCCAAAGGCAGGAAATGAATTTTTACAACACACAGATTAAAGTGGATGTACAGAAAGCTTTTCTCCCTCATGTTTACAGCTCGTATTGTTTGTACTACAGTGGCAACGACGCCACTCAAGCCAAATGTTTGCAGAAATTGCAGCCTTTGTAAAAACCTTGTTTTGAAAAGGTCTGAGGAACAACCGAGAGAAACTAGAAACAACTTTAGGAATCCCAATTTGACTTTCAAACCCCGATCTTAGTTCTGCCAAATCTTCTATGTTTTTCCTCCCTGGTGTGACGGTGTGAATGCCAGCTGTAAATGTGTCAGCAGGACCTGAAGCTGCTAGAGGCTGCATTTCTTGACCTGCTGGTTAGACAGGAGCCATTTTCGATTGGGAGGGCTGTCTGACTGCTGCGGTAAAATCACTGATGTTGTAGAGGAGGTCTGGACTACAAGAATGAAACCTATTGGAGTCATCACAAAGATATTTGCAAGGCCATTGTGCTGATCTTTTCATGGCATACGTATGTGCACAAAGACAGCCCTCCAACTTTTGATGCTTTTTCTTTGTGCTGCGCATTCAACCTTCGTTTTTCCACAAAACATCCAGCCCACTTGTCTACAGCGTTACACTATGTAAGCAGGCATTTATTATTTTGCTGATCAATTATTTCCATTTCCAGCCAAAGAGTTCTCGGTTTTCACTTTAATAGATTTCAAATTGATTTTCTTATTTTGACTATTATATAAGCTTCTGTCACCTTGTTATAGCTTATGTCTGGCACTTACTTCTAATTTAAAACCCAGAATGATTAATTATGCATTACTGCATACAATAACAGGAGCGGGAGTCTGTGGACAGGTTGTCTTTGCTGACTTGTCTTTTTACTTGCAGGTAATGAAATGCATGAGGCCCACATATCTGCCATGGATTGCAAAACACTTAACAGGAAAACACAAATCACCAGAAATGAAATTTATCTGTAAAACTGCAATGCAGGACTCATACTGATTAGCAGTCCCTCGGTAGGGAAATATAAAATAGCAAACAAGAAGGGAGAAATGTATATGAACCTCTTCTATTGTTCCTATCCCTATGGCACTGCCTCGGCGTCCATATTTACTGGGACTTTTCCCTGGGACAAGCAATGACTGAGCCACACAAGACAGCGCAGGGTAAAGCAGAGAGAGAGAAAGAAAGAGAGAGAGAGAGACAGGACGATAGATTGAAAAGGCAGGAGGGAGAAGGAAAAGAATAGAACACTTTGTAAGATCCCCATGCACAAGGAATTTAAACGGCAAGGTGCAAAAGAGCTTAAAAAGGAGGTCATAGCAGGAGTCAAAGCAAGGCTTGGTGGAGAAGGGGTGACATTAAAATAACAGTGCGAGGCTTTTCAGAGCAAAAGCAGGCTGGGGTCCGACATAGGAGAACACGGCATGAGATGGATCGCCACCGAAGTAGCAGGCGTGTCTGCACTTTCTGCCCTGAGGGAAACAGGTCTGTTTAGTGATGCATTCAGGAGAGGAAAAAGGGCAAAGAGGGCTGACACGATCTACAGACAGAAGAGGTTTTTTTTTGTTTTTTTTTTCAGAACTGGGATTAACTCAGTTTCTTTTCAAAATTATCTTGAGAACCAAATGCCACACTGTAATGTGTTCCAAAAAAAAAAAAAAGGCATAATTAACTCCATCTTTCAAACCCGGGCAATGAGCTCCTTGCATTTATCGAGGTCTGCCATGCATGTTTTGCAGCCACACATGCAAAAATACACGGCTGCAACATTTACACTCATGGGAAGTGCACTAAGGAGTACGGGAGTCTGGGTAATCGAACGGCTGCTACACTGAGCTCACTTCAAGACTAAGGACAGAGACTACTGGGGTTTGCGAATAATCGACTTGCAGAGGGAGATCAGTCGATTCGATGCACACAGGATAAGCTATTTTCCATTTGGATATTTGACTGTCACACTGATGAGGATGCTCTCCACAGATGAGATGAGATGGATGAAACGCTGAACCTGAATTATGCTGTTAATTTGCCAAACGAATACTGGGAACACTGATGTGTTAAAAAAATGAAAAAAAAGGTGTAAATGCTTTAGTACACATGAAATGTGATTTTAAAATGTTATTTTTGATGTCAAACTACTGATGTAAGTGAAGTGCTTCACTGCCAACAGGAGTAATTCCCTGAAGTGTTGCTTTTAAGACAGGACAGGGTTTAAGAAGTCTGTGTGTGTATGTGTATGTGTATGTGTGTGAATGTGTGTGTGTCTGTGTATGTGTGTGCATATGTGTATGTGTGTGTGTGTGCATTTAGCCACAATGCTGCTAAGGGTTAACAACCTGCATCCTACATGTGTTAGGTGGACTTCATGTGAACCAAACTGTGTTACTTACAATCCCTGGCGTTTTGGGGCTCTCTGCGGGATTGTGGGTAAAGCTGCCACTGTGACTAGTAGAGACTGTGTGTGACTTCTTGTTACTGAGGCCCATGGCATCCATAGACTGGCTTCTGCTGCGGATGACCCGCTACAGAGAAGAAATGAGGAGATACTGTCAGTGGATCGACTTTGATGCTACGTGGAAACGCAATTTACTGACCGATGTTTCACGCCATTGTATACCACACACACGCCTTTACTCCGATGAAGGCAAAATACATACAGTATATGTTTTATGTTGCGTTATCAAAAAATCGGACTCACTTGCATATATTTACTGATATATGCTTAATTATTGTCTAACATCTAGAAATATTTTATAGGAAATCAAAAAAAAAAAGGTTTAGAAATGGGGATCTATACATTTGACTATTTTCACTTCAATGAATCAAAGGCTTGGTGCCCTGATAATGATATTTCAAAGATAACTACACACTGACCTAATTAAAAAGAGTTAATATGTGTTCTCCCTTGTCTGAGAGCATTAGTGTGTTACGTGGATGTGTGTGGACGTGCGCCTCCACAGGCACACACTTTTTGTATGCAGGACTATTTTTTGAACACTTAGGGGCAGTGCAGGTCAGTGGGCAGGAGGGAGAGAGACAGAGGTTCACCATAGGCCAAGGAGTGTGTAGGCTTTGTGGAGTAGGAGGATGAAGTCACATCTGCTATCTCTTAAGGTGCCATTTTAACAGCCAGTGAAATTTAGCGTCAGGGAAGGGAGATGGGTGAGGGGGATTGAGACACAGTGTAAGAAAAAGAAAAGAGAGGCAGAGAGAGAGAGAGAGAGAGAGAGACAGAGAGAGAGAGAGAGAGAGAGAGAGAGAGAGAGAGAGAGAGACAGCAGGTCAGTAGAATCCACCCAGCCGGACAGATGCAAGGCGAGAGAAAGAGTGCAGGTAGTTTCTTGAGGTATGAAAAAGAGACAGAGGTGTAA
>CAAKHG010050820.1:3135-14711 GCA_901007715.1 Dactylopterus volitans
AAAACTAAAAGATGACCATAATGTGGTGCAAGGAAAAGAATGCGGTCACTTCAGTCAGGAGGGAATGAGTGGAGCAGGGTAAATTCTTAATGGAGCGCAGCGCAATAATAATCAGAGCAGCCAGGAGTAGCTTGAATAGGTGAAGGGTGGGTGAAAATCTTTGTGAGTTAGAAGTCGAAATTCCCATCTCTCCACTCGGCTCACATGCTCTGTTGCCAGCCTTTACACACACAAACGTGCACACACACACACACACACACACACACACACACACACACACACACACACAAACAATGCGCTTATGCTATATTAATATTCATGACTACCAGATCCTGGGGTGTTGTAGTTTTTTAACAGAGCTAATTAATTCATTTAGACTTGACTGGTGTTGCTCACACTAACTAATTATTTAATCATCAGAAACATCTTACCACAACAAATTCTACTCACTTCCTCTATGAGGAAGTGAGTAGAATTTGGCGATCAATAGTTAAGGTCACTGTGACCCCACTAGATATATTTTTGGACATAACTCAAAAATTCTTAATCTGATAATTAAAAGTTGCAGTTGTTATGAGTTTAATTTGTGCTTTTAGCTGCGAAGGGGAGAACTCAGAGGCGCCCAGAACCGAGTGTATTTGTTTTTATAAAATACTTAACACAGAATGAAAGTTTAATTGAGGAAAGAACTCTCTGGTGATGGTGTGATGGCTGAGAGTCTGCATGGATCCAAGTGTTCTGTTTGTCTTGGTTTAACATGCCCGAGGAATGAAAAACATAAAATGATCTTCTCTGCATACTCTCATATCTTCCTTTCCTTTAATGCCTCATCTTTCAGTCTGTGTCAAATTTCAACCAAGTCATACCGTTCTCCATTTTCGTCATAAAATTCTGGAGTTCAAGCACTTGAACTCCCAGCAACTTCCTGTGATTTTGACAACAAAGAAAAGGACACCCCGAGGTGTGTTAAGTCTGCGGCGTGTTCGTACATGTTTGTAACTGTGATTCCTAGATTGTGCATTCCTGGACTGCGACCACTGTCTGCTGTTGCGTTGATGGCACTGTAGGAATCAGAAGATGTGATTAAAGCAGCATGGGAATGTGATTGTAGCTAAAGATGCAAGCATTTCCACTGTTAAAGTGAGTAGGTAGCCTAAGCTTCTCCTTTGGTCATCCTGAGAATTCAAAAATCCAATACACAACTATGTCAACGTAATGATGGAACTGCAGCTCTTCACACTATGTAACCTGAGCTGGCCGAGGTTGAATCACCCGGCAGACTTCAGAACACGACAAGCCAGCTCCAAACTCTCACTATGGACAACATGGAAGATGCAGAAGAAAAAAAACAAAGAACACATTGATGGAAGAAGCGAAGAAGAGAAAAAAGGAGTCATGAGATCAGAGAGAAGCATGATGGATGTCAGGGCAGAAAGTCTTTTAATCTCATGTTTATAATCTGCATCTGCTCCTCTTTGTGTCAGCAGAGAACAAAGCGACTTGCACAGGTTTTAGCTTTAGCTGCCGCGGCACACTATTGAGCCTCTTGATCACAGTCGTGTAAATATTAATGTTCTTACCATTTTTCTCTTTTTTGTTATTGTTTTAGTGACTTTTCAGAAATGTTTGTTGTTTTTCAACCTATCAACTGAACAGATGACTGACATTCTGTCTTATCTGCTGTCTGGTCTTGTTCAGGGAGGTGGAAGAGGAGCTGGAGGTGGTGTGGCAGGCAGCCACCAGGGAGAACCAGGAGATGAAGGAGACTCTCTTGGACTCGAGGCCCATAGCAGACATCCGCGGCGCGGGACTTTCTGGCATCGCCTCTCCCAGCTGGACCTCTCCAGCTCCAGAGGAGGCCGCCACATGCACCCGGCGACCTTCACAAAGCCCCCCTCCTCCCTCGGCCATCTTTCATCAGGGAGAGGTGAACAAATGTGATGCAGATCTACAAAACGACTCCTTGGATGACAAGCACATGCACGGGCTGGATTTTTATTGCTAAAATCATAACCTCCGTGTGTCCGCTCATGTTGGGAAGATACTACATATTGATTGGTTATATTTGTCAAAACTAATTAGCGTCAGCTTTCGGGCAGCTTGACTTTGCCACTCAGATGAAACCAAATTCACAACTAGTTTATTATTATGTCTATGTTACGATTCTGTGGTGGAAGCCAGCATTAACATCTAAGAGGACACCAGCATGTTATTGTCCTGTAAATAAAACAGATCTCTTTATTACACAGTGGTGATGGTGCAGCCAATCAGTCTCGCAAGTCAGCTTGATTTCCAAAGATTTTTTGTAGCTTTTTGAATTTTTTTTGTTTTTTTGTCTTTTTGAATTAGTCTCAGGGTGTTTAAGACTATAGTGGAGAAGGTTGGAACATGCAGGGAAATGCTGCTATCTGCTGGACTCTCATGGTGGTATTTCAAAGCCGTTTGGTCACTGTGTCAAAAATAAACAAATTTATCTGTTAATGTAAGATGAGGGAAAGTGCACATTATTTCACATAGTTTTTACTTTTCCACTGTTGCATTACATTGTGACTCCTGCTGTTGCCACGAAAATGTCAAGTTTTTGAGACAGTAGTACTTTGCCAGTTTAAACAATACAGCAACTCATTCTTTTCTTTGTCAATGAATAAAAAGAAAGCAATTGCAATGCTTTTTTATGTCATATTTGTTTTTTGTTTTTTTTCTGAGTTGTGTGGATCACATACCAACAACCAACCGTGCATGCCTGATGACACATGGCAGGTTTTTCTGTGACAGCACCATGACATCATCTCACAGATACAACCGCAGTCCTGCTGGATGAGACTGACACAAGGTGGCGTGCCGTCCGCCCGAAGAAGGACCACAAATCCCTGCTGACGAACACTCGCCCAGAGTGACGCTAGCACAGTGTCTCAGACACGTCTGGTAAGAGATGATTTGTCAACAAAACAGACCTATGGAGCTTCTATACTGCTGTGATATTTTGCATCACTTTATAAGACTTTAGGGAGTCTGAACTGGACAAAATATGTACCTGCGTATTGGTGCTTGGCAGTTACGAATTTCAGGTTGCATTCAGTTCAATATAGCTTATGTTTCCACAGCATCAGTTGCATCACTTCAATAATTTTGTCATGCTGACTGCCTACCAGACAGTATTGATGGTCTAATATCAATACTGTAGTTCCCAGATTCATAATTTTTAATCTGTGTTAACCTTGGGGCTGACAGGTTTTTCTAACAATGAATTTATTCAATGATAACATTACTGAAAAGTATGGTCATACCTGAGGACAAAATAGGAATAGTCTTTTCAAGCAGTTCCAAGAGTGCCTTCCAAATGAGAGGAAATCTGGAACTAACAATCAGCTGACTTGATGCTGGACACACATATAGCACAAAACTGACAACATTATCGGTCTGTTTATCCCCATCCAGGTGGGGCTAAGACATGAATTTTACCCCGTCCAGCTACAAGGATAACTTGGAATCAAATAAGTGGGTTTATTTACAAACTAAAGAGCCACAAAATGGAACTGATCATAACTTTAGGTGGACAAAGGTTGAACAAAAAGCAACTGCTCTAAGATAGAATGTGCTCTCTCCATAGCACCATTGCCATCTAGGCTCTCACAGCCGACGGCCTCTGGAACAGAGGAACACTAAGACCAACTAAACAGTCAAACCAAAATTCAGTTGGAACAAGGTCCAAATTGAAAAATGTACAACACCCACACTCAAGAGTAAAAGGAGGAAAACATGTTACTTATAACTGGAACCTGCTTTCAGTGGCGCTCAAGTTGCGGTTATTTATTGCAGAGGATTTACCGTTGGAACTGTGCTGCCAATTACTGACGAGCCAAAAACAGACTTTGTGAATCGTGAAAAGGTCAGTCTGTATGAGTTATAGAAAATATATATATTGCAGAGTGACCTACAATCCCAGCATTCCTTCAAAAAACACACTATAACACACTATATCTTTAGGTGGATCCCCAATTGAATTAGTCTTCCAGGTAGTGCATATTAGTCCCCTTTCATGATGTCAGTTATGCGGGCACTGTGTTTAGACTGCTGTGACTTGTGTTTATGCGGCTCGAATTGTAAGGCTGCAGGCCTGATTACATCTCTGACCGTGAAGCCAGCCTCCCCGTAATGGCCTCCGCTGGTCACATTTACATATTTCCTGCTGTAATAAGCCCCAAGACAAAGAATCAGATCAGCAAAGCTACTTCTTGTTTGATTGCAATTTCATTCATAAGGTCCAATATACATGAGTCATGAAGAATCTTATCGATGTGTATATTTTTTCTGGCTATATCCACCTGCAGGCAGCTTGTTAGCCGAAGTCAGAGAGGACTGTAATGTTCAAGCAGCATGGAAACTGTCAGGACCAATCATCTCCTCCCTTACAACACCTGAAGTGGGAAAAGTTAAAGGTTAAAGAAAAACAATCCAAACTACAATGAATTATACCGCAGTTATTGTAAGGAGCTGTTCAGTTTTAACCAAACAAGTGAGCAAGATGGTCACAGCCATGCGCAGGCTTCAGTTCATTAATGATGGTGAATTCGCTGGCAGTGCCCAGCACTCTCCGTATTTCTACATTTAACAAGCCTCCAACTTCAGACTGGACCAGTAAAGACCCAAACGCAGCAGAGGCAACACAGTGAGTTTTTCATCAACAAGCAAACTTCATGTTTTGTTTTGCCGTGTCATCAACTTCAAACCATTTATTCACAGTTTTTGCAGGTTTCTCTCGACCGGCGTTGATTAGGTGGAGTCTCCACTAGAGGGCAGTGCAGCAGTAGCTTCTAAAACCTGCTGCACCAAGCTGCCTCTTGTCTCTGCTCGGCAACTGGAGAGATGAAACAATCAAATGACTTTAAAAAGCAAATTTGTTTGCAAAAATAATGTCCATGAACTGGTCTGAGCATCTTAATGTGAATATTACATTATGATCTTTTAGCCTTCCATGATAGTAAACTGAAAATATGATTAATCTAGAAACTATTTGGTAACAGTGAAAAAAAAGAATCTGGTATGATCATTTTTACGACACGCAAATTCAGAGTTTTTCTCTCTCACATTTGAAATGTAGCCCTGCGATTTGCTTTTGCACCCCTTTTGCACCTCATTTTGATCCTTTGACATGTTTGGCTAAAATGTTGTCATAATCGGCGTATAACTTAAAATTAATGCTTTGTGATATCACAATGACTTTTTAATCCCCGACCACCAAAACGCAACCATTAATTCTTTCCGGACATTCTTGGAATTCCACAGTGAAGCTGAACTTTGACTTTTTGGATACAAATTGCCATTTAATCCTTTCAGCCATTTTTGTTTTGTTTTGTCAAGATCGGCAGACGATAAAATGAGTTATGGCCATGTATGTGTTTTTGGGATTGGAAAGACTCACGCGCTGTGCTAATAGCTAACAGCCCATCCTCTTCCTCATCCATTCATGCATGTTACTAACTTCACTTCTTCCCTGGAGTTGTTTTCTTGTCTTGCAGAGATGGAGACCTTTATGACCATCACGGACATTCAACACTATTCTTATCGTTATTATATTACTGCAGTTGATGTTACTGTGCTTCTCTGTATCCCACCATCCCCCACCCCTCCTCTCTCTCTCTCTCTCTCTCTCTTTCGCTGTCAACCCGCCCACCTCCAGCCAGGCTCTGTTCAAAGTTTCTGCCCATAAAAGGGGAGTTTTTCCTTGCCGCTGTCGCCAAGTGCTTGCTCATGGGGGAATTGATGGGTCTCTGTAAATCAAAGAGTACGGTTCTCAACCTCCTCTTGTTCAGTGCTATGAGATAACTTTTGTGTTGTGATTTGGTGCTATAAAAATAAAATTGACTTGATTTTGAATGCAGCAGCTCCCGGCGTTCCCCACTCAAAGCTCTATGACATGTTTAAGAAGTTCCTCAAAATCAAATTTGAAAAAAAAAAATTACTTTAGTCAAAATTCTTGTCGAGAGTAAATGAGGCTCAGCTCTGACCGTGTGGGAGTGCGGCACACCCCTGACTGACAACCCAGAATCATCACTGCACACTGAATGGTTTTATTGACTCAGCTCCCCCCCAGCCTCCATCATTCACTCACTCAGATTTTGATTTGGAAGTTTTACACATATTGTTCTCCAGGAAGTGAGCAGTGATGTTTGCTTCTGTGCAGGCCAACCTTTGATCAATGCAAAAGTCACTTATGCAACACAGCAGGAGCAACTTAGATGTAGTTTGATCTGGCTGCTGCTCTTTTCCCCTCATCCGCTGCACAGAGGTATCGTCTGTCATTGCACTTGCTTGATTTTGACTTTTTTCTAGATTGATTTTCATTGTTTGTAGTATTTGTAGATGCATTTCCCTTTCAATTTTAGGTTCTGCATGTGTCAATTAATGTAAGATTGACAACATTTTTATTTACACTGCAAGTCCATTAAATTTCTTGATACTTGCTTTAAATATGTTTTTAGGTAGTTTTAGGTAGTCTGTTACCTGTGATGTTTTACTACACAAATATTCAAAATAATGTTGTTTTTTTCAAAAGTGATGTTTTCTTTAGGTCCATACGCATTGTTGCTCCTCTCTGCTATTTTGCATCTTTCATGCCTGGTTCTGTTGTAACATGTGTTGTTGTATCAATAGTATAATTCAAGGCTTTCTTTAATCTGACATAGCTGTTATGTCCACTACAACAGCCCTTTTTATACATTTTATTGATTTAATCTGTATTTCAACTCGGAAAACAGACGAATGGACCCCTCGCTTCAACATAGCCGACTTATTCATGAAACAAATAAAAGATATTGACGAAGTTACGGTATTAAAGCTTTTTGGCAATGTTGACATGAAATAGTAGATAAACACCAGGCATCAGTGGACTGTTTGTTCTCTGTGCAGGACAAAATGAAGAAAGAGCATTCTTTGGACAACAAAAAGACTCGGCGAGTCTCTCTCGTAAGTACCTAAACAAATAACAGCTTCCAACAGGAGACTCACATGTTGCTTTCACTGCCTGACATCATTTTCCTCTCCCATTGTTCCTCTGGCGTCCTGTGTTTTTGGCTCCGACGGGGTCTGATTGACTCTTTAAGGGCCACATGTTGCTCAGCTCTGCCTCTCTTTGCATGTCAGACTCAGGCTGCAGACGACGGGTTGAGATGGGACCCGCCATCGGACGTTTCCTTGTTACAGGCGACCGATATGGATGACGGTGAAATCACCGACCCCTGCCTGTCCAGCAAATCAAGGTTTCAAGGTTTTCTTTTATTGCCATTACAACACACAAGTTAAAAACATGAGGTAGAACGAAATTAGTCTCTCTGGTCCTGGTGGAAGCCCAATGCAAACTCAAAATATATAAGATAAAATAAGTAAGAAGTATGAAATATATGAATAAGTTTAAGCAGAGCATTCAGACCCTCAAACCCTTCCGATGGTCCTCAACACAGTCAGTGCCTTTGCATACAAATGTCATTTAGCTCTTGTTTGCCGGCACAAATGGTGCATAGCTCCGTTGTTTTTTCCCTTCGCACAGCTGATATGGGCTAAACTGTGTCTCTGCCTAGGTCCCACCCTGTGGACAACGCGGGGTTCCTGTCCTTCACAACCTTCGCCTGGATGACGCCCCTGCTGTGGGGCATATTCAGGAACAAGCTGGACATTAACTCTCTCAACTTGTCTCCCTTAGACAACGCCGACACCAACAGTAAAAGGTCTGACGCCCTTCTTGCTCATTCATGGCGGCCTGGGGTTGCTTGATGAAGCGTTTCTCAATCTTGGTCCCAGGGACCTCCCCACCCCAACATGTCTTAGATACATATGTCTCTATGTCTAATGCCAACTATTTAGAGACAGCAAGTGTATGTGTACATTGGGCTTTTGTGTGGATACTATTCAACAAGTTTGTCAGCATTGACCCTGATTGGTGGAGGACTCTCCCCGTGCAGGCTCCAAAGACTCTGGGATGAAGAAGTGGCAAAGGTGGGCCTGGAGAAAGCCTCTCTGGTCCGAGCGATCCTTCGCTTCCAAAGAACCAGGCTAATCCTCTCCGTCCTTGCTTGCATCTTTGCCACGGTGGCGATCTTTGTGGGTCCGGTGAGTCAGCATTGCTTATTTGATTTGATGTCAGTACATTTTGAAATGGTTCGGTTTAACGCTCAGTTCAAACTTGACTGTTTGTGTCTCCCCTCAGGCTATTTTGGTGGATAAGATCCTAAACTATGTGGTGGACCAATCGGGGCCCGCCATATACTACGGCGTGGGTCTATCTTTCGCCTTGTTTTCTACAGAGTTTCTGAAGGCCTTCTTCGCATCCTTAATGTTTGCGATAAACCTGCGCACAGCGGTCAGACTCAAAGGCGCCTTCTCCGCGATGGCCTTCCAGAAAGTCATCTCCCTGCGGGTGAACAGCGGCGTTTCAATGGGGGAGGTAAAACCCGTCAATCTGATATGTCAGGATCTTCTTGCACTGTGTGGTCAGTGTTACAACGGGAAAAAAACGATACCTTATATTTTTCATAATTTTTTTTCAAATTTCACAACAATTCTATCATGAAAAATAGACATGGCCATGACAAAGGCCATGTTAGCTACCCAAGAGAACCAAAACATTTTGTTTAGCCCGTCTTTAATTTTTTTCATCCTCTGACAGGAATTGTTGTTATTTTATGATAACATTGATGAAAAACTAATATATATAATAATAAACGAATACATGAAATAATATTTATGTCATATAATGAACTTGTTGAGAGGGCTGCACAACCTGTTGAACTAGTTTTAATGTGACCATAATCCAGTCCTAAAATAAACTTGCTACAAATTAGATTTAGGGAAAAAACAACGATTGAAACTTAACAGTGTTTTACAAAGCACTGTGACTTACATTTCTGCATGTAACATGCAGTAAATAGAAATGAAGTTGTTCTATTGTTACTGTGATTATGAGTCAAAGCAGTAATCGTCAGCTGATTTGCGTCTGACTTGTGCATTCTTAGCTGATGTGGGTGTCAGTTTCTGATTTCCCGTCTCCCTCCAGATGATCAACGTCCTGACGAATGATGGCCACAGGATCTTTGAAGCGGCGATGTTTGGGAGTTTCTCGCTGTCCACCCCAGTGCTCATTTGTATGTGCACCATCTATTCTTGCTACAATCTGGGTTTCACCGCACTGACTGGCATCTGCATCTACATCATCTTCATCCCCGTACAGGTCTGCACAATAAATCAGAATAAAACAATTGGTATCCTTTAGGTTTATATGATCGACACCCTGTAGATATATGTGTTTATATACAGTATATATGGCATACAATGTATTTATAACAACATGGCAGTTCCTCAAAAGTGAAGCTACTTGTTTGATTGTTCCATGGCGGCTGGCTTTGGTATCGGTAATAAATCCTGCCCCTTCTGTGTTTGTACAATTAAATGCAATAAATTAATGGATAATGCAATAAAAAGGGGATGTACCACCATGACTGGCAGCTGCTCATAGTGAATTACCGGTGGCAAAGGCATTCGCAAAGCCAGTTTCATGTCACTGCTGCTGCTGTTCAGCGGCAAACTGTTATTTTGGATTCCTCTTTTTGCAGCACGAGGAAGTGGCGGTTTGGCCTTGAGATTATCTAAGTCTATGATCCATACTTAGACAGTAAAGTCACAACAAATGCAAAACTCGCCATATGTATTATCATGAACCAAAAGTAAAAAACAAAACAAAACATTGGGGTAATAAAACAAATGCCACACACCACATTCACACAGCTCCACACACTCACACCAGGAAGCAGCTGCCCAGTGCAACGGCTGTCAGATCTGCTGGCCTCTGAAGTACCACTGGGGCACTTGGGGTGAAGGGCCTTGCTTGAGTGTTGCTTCTTCACTTCTTCACACCGGATCCCTGCTGGTCTCTGGGACTAAACCAGCCTAACAAGCTTGATTCTCTGTCCTTTAGGCCTCCATGGCCCCAATATCATTAAAAAGTTGGTGCATGGAGCTCCAAATGTTGATCTGCACCTCCACCAAGACCAAGACTTTTCTTTGCAGTTTCAGTAGCTACTTGTGCGCCATTAAAAGCCCTCCATGTTGCAAATGCTGCATATTTAACAAACTAATTGAGCAACAAGGAACCTTGTTTAACTGTGTTTGCAGTCTTGCTGCTTTTCACTCGTTGCCTCTGCTGTCACTTGTGTTTTTCAGCTTTTCTTGGCCAGGATGATTAGCACATTCAGGTGGAAAGCCGTGTCGATAACAGACAGCCGTGTTCGGACAATAAACGAGATCCTCAACAGCATCAAGTTGATCAAGATGTATGCCTGGGAGGAGTCCTTTGAGAAGAAGATCGCAGGTAAGCATCCAGACAACTGCTGTCAGAGGTTGTGAATGTGACGGCAGTGTTGAGCTTTAAAAGGAGGTAGACACAAATCATTCTCATCATATTTGTTGTCGTCTCCTACAGACCTGCGGGAAAATGAGAAGAGGGAGTTGCGGAAAGTTGTGTATGCCCAGAACATCAACACCAGCATCACCGCCATCATCCCCAGCCTGGCCACTATTCTCACCTTCGTGGTGCACACTTTGCTGGGCCTGGAGCTCAGCACATCTAAGGTGAGTGCAACAGCGACGCGGTGCTGAACGAGCTTTGCTGACACGCTCGCATGCAAATATGCTGCGCTTGATTTCATTTTTGATAACTTTTTTGCATTCATGTGAGAACATTCATGTGGAGGCGGTTCAGCCACGGCCTCCTCAAACACCAGCAAAGTGTAGCAGCTCAGTGTGGACTCATGTCTTTAGTTGAAAATCAACCTTTGTAAACCTATGAAATAAATCTCTTTGAGAATTTATGCATGTCTAGCAAAGATGTGCATCCCTGAGCGCCTGCTTATAGACACAAAGCAGAAAAACTGCAGGTGACCACGTTACTTCTGACACGCATGTCTCATCACGAGTGTGTATTTTGAGCCAGTCTTTCAATCTGAATCTGCCTGGACAGCGGCGATCCAATCACACTCAAAAGTGTCCAATCAGAAACCAGATGATATCTTTTTTATCAAATACAAATCTTTCCTGTGTAAATACAAAGCATTTCTGCACATGCACAGACGTTTTCTTTCTTACGCATATTTATTTTACAAGTTTGCAAAGGCTGACTTTAAACTATAAAAGCTCAAAAATATATCTTGCTCTACCATGAGCCCATAGAAGTCCAGTTACTGTTTCCACCTAAGAGACTGGGGTTTGAATCCCGTGTGAAACATATGGTTCGCTCATTATTTTCAAAATGACTGAAACTTCAATTTTCTGTTTTCAGTTTTCTGTCGGTCTCATTTTGTCTAGGCAACAATGCTACTCGATAAAGTTTAGGAAAAGATGATGACCTGGGTTAAGAAACAGACCTTTTTCCTAATTTGCTAGAACCGCTCTCTGGCAGAAAAAGATTCAACATGTGAAAATATACGTGTCTCTGTGTCATCGGTGAGGGAGTTCTCATTTCTGTTCCACATTTTTTGTTTTTTTTTAATCTCTCTTTACAGTGAGTTCTCCGGAGATGCGGCACTACA
>CAAKHG010050821.1:0-11184 GCA_901007715.1 Dactylopterus volitans
CCTTTTCTCGATTGCTCGCCTCCTTGGGGAGGTCGGGGGGTCGTTCATACAGAGGAACACACACACACACACACACACACACACACACACACACACACACACACACTGTTGGCTCATTCCTCATTCAGTTCTGGCATAGCGATAGTCTCTTTTTTCCCAAACACTGACGCAGGACAGTCCTCTGCGTATGTGTGTGTCATTTTATTTTCAGTTAAGTTATATGTAGTCCAAGGCAATGACAGCTCTACCTGAGGAAATGCAAAGGATGGATGGATGGATGGATGGATAGACATGAATATATTCATCTGTCATTGTTACTCTGTGACCCCATGTCTCTCCATCCTGACCCACTGTCAGCAAGAACTGTGCACATAGAGCCTTCTCCATTTTAATAATCGACCTAGGAGAGTTGCACTCCGCTGTCAATGGTATCTATTTCCCGCGCAGTAGCAACATCAGCATTTTTTTTTCTGTGTTTTGCCGTCTCATCAATACTCAGTGCAATGACCTCCCTTGGCCCTGCACCTGGACCTAGTCAAGCTGGTGCTACATTTAAGCTACAACCATAAGCAGGCCAATAGAGCACCAGGGCTTCAGGTTAGTCTCCTCAATTCCAAACTAGCTTCATTGCAACCTCGGCACACAGCTATGTAACTTATTGGATTGGACAGAAGTCGATAGCTGGATTTAACAAAACTTGACCCAACCGTGTCCCGTTCACGCTGATGTCATAAAGTAAAGTACCAGTTGTAATCAATAAACCAAAGATAGGCAATTAATCCTTATTTTTTTCCTGCCTGCTTTCCATGACATCATTGTCAAAGAAAAACAAAAAATGTGATTAAGGAAGAGTCGTTAGATCTTCTTGTTGTCTTTATACAGTGGTTTTCTCAAATTTGAATAACTAATTTCTCCCTTATTCTCCTACTGGGAGCTTAATTACACTCACCTCGACTCACCTGATGTAAGACACATCCTGATTAAATGGTTGAAATGAAAAACAGCAAGACTCCTTTTTATAAGGACTGGACTCGAGCGTCATAGTTTTAATTTAATCTGTAAGGTTTTTAATGGGCCAATTCCTGACAGTCTTTTCAGCCCTGCCTATTGTCACAGCTGTTAATTACTCTCCGTGCCAAGTGTTTAACGTTAGCAGTGTTGCACAGGAACAGATCAAGAAATGTTGACTTAAAATAAACAGCAACCTGTCATGGGGGTACAAATTGGAGATAATGAGATGGAAACAGAGATTGGGAGACAATGTAAAAACAGCACAGATTAGTGCAAATTGTATAGTGTTTGCATACAGCTCATTTTGCTTTGGGAAAGATGAAACGGAAAGAAAGAAAGACATGAGGCAGTGCCAACAACAACATTCCCACTATCCCCATCGTCACGCTCGTACATACCTGACATCTGTTGTCCTTTTGTATAATGTCTCTTCAGCATGTGGCAATCCTGCTGCATAGTCCTGCATTAATGAGACATAATGCAGATAATATCTACACAACGCTTCGTCCTCATCATATCTCCACTACTCTGTGAAAATTAAGCAATATTAAACACATGGGTGTGTTTGACGCATGATTTTTGGTATGATAGTGATAGTTACCCACAAAACAAGATCTAAGTGTTGGACAATTTTTCGTCCAAAATAAAACTCTTTGACTTAAGTATCTCCATTGACATGGAAATACATGGGGTATTCCTAATAACTCGAAAACAATTCATATAGCAAGAATCCTATGTAATAAAGGGACAGTCTGGAACTCCAGTGAGGTATCTGGGTCTTTGTAACAACTTAACAACAGAGACAACATCTATTCCCTGATCAGTCAGCCAGACAACATGATATACTGCTTCTAGAGATGGGATTCATGGAATTTCACAAACTCAGTACACACCGATCAAGCGTAACATTGATACCACTGCATGTTTACCATAGCATATGATGCAACAACCCTGCAATAAATTCTTCCTTCAGGAGGGCTTTTAATGTTGAAGTTTTATTGAATCTGTTTGAGAGAGGTGTTGGCATGTTGTTATTGGGACTGTAATTTGTGATGCTGTTGAACTGTACTGAGGTTACACTGAGAGGTCTCCCTGATATTTTGTTACCCTAATTCGTATAAGTGGGATGACCAAAATTTTAAGGTCAGCTCTCAGTATAACCCAGTTACAGCTCAACAATATCACAAATTGCAGTCCCCGTAACAATCATTGAATTATGTCAACATGCCAGTGTCGGACCTTCATATCTGAGTAGTGGTGAATCACGTGTAATCTGACAGTGTTTGCACACGATCGCCATACTGAAATGTGGATTTCATTCAGCCATGCTAAATTTTGCTTGTTTTTTATGACTTCGGAGGGCTACACCAGATTTGCATGATGATTGACATAAATGGTCTGTGGATACATGAATATGGTGCGCACACTTTGCCCTTGTGTCCAGGAGTAAGATTTTGGCAACTTTGCGATTTCCCAGCCACTCTACAGTAATATTTATGAGGTATGCAGTCTAAGGGCCCTGTCACTGCCACTGGCCAGGCATTATGCCCTTATTTCGATATGCATGTTTTTCCACAACTTGGGAGCGGAACCAGGTAGCAAGTTGTTTACCAAGGACTCATGAAAACCCTGAAGCTGCAAGGTAGTCTTTGCTGATCTCAACTCTTGTTTGCATCTGCATGGGAAATGACTGTTGCCAGGGGCTTTTTTTTTTCTTTTGTTTGGTGTTGTTCGTGTGTCCATCCCATTCTTAGGAATCTCTAAAGGAAATAAGTTCAAATTCTATCCTTCTTTTATATTGTCCTTATTCTGTCCTTTACCTTTCCCTCTCTTATTCCCTTGTTTCTAACCTGGTACCTCTTCCTCCCACTCTTTCCATTCTACCCCCCCCCCCAAAAAAAACAAAAAAAAAACAAAAAATCACTCCCCCTGTTACTTCCTTGAGTCCAAATGGATAAACTGAATAAAACTTGATTTTCAAAGGTCAAAGTCACCATAACCTCACAAAACACATTTTTGGCCATCCCTCGAAGTTGATATGACAAAATGTCACCCCCCATCTCTAATACTGTAGGTAAAATGTTGAGGTGATGACATGTCATGTCCAAAGGGTCAAATGTCAAATATCCTTGGACATAATTCTATTCTACAAAACACTTCTAGCTAGTATTCAATGCTGTAACTTGGGAACAAGAAGACTCAATACATTTTGTTAACTTCCGTCAAAATCTTCAACATATATTATGGATTCTGTACGGGCATGGATGTAACCTGTAACTTGACTGGCTGGCAGAGGCTCACAACTACAAGGCAGCAATTTTAGTTTATCTGCAGTACAGGTCAAAGGTCACCACTACAAATTGTCAGCAAAAATATGAAACTTACCCTTGCAGCATGAAAAGTAGGGTCATTTCTGTATTACGTCCAGTTTACAAATACTCAAAGTCTCAGTTTACAGTCATGTTTACATTCTAATCAGCATGTGGAATCATTTAAAGAAAAAGTTCTATTGGCTGCAAAAAAAAAGGAATCAAAGGAAAGAAAGGAAATTAAAAATAGAGAAGGAAATGTAATGATGCTGGAAGGAGAGACAGGAAATGAATTGCAAAGATGGACATGTATGGGGGTGAAACGGAGACATTATGATTTTCATCAAAATTCTGGCACACGTTTTTATATTATGAAGAGCAAGGCAGCACTCTTGTTTACCGTCTCATTTGAACCAGTGAGCACCTCTCTGCCATTTCCTCAGGAGTGGAATGGCAAACATTTGACTTGTCTTTCTTTCTGCCTCTATATCTGTCTCTCTGTCTCTCTGTCTCTCTCTCTCTCTCTCTCTCTCACCATCTCTCAGCGGGCCTCCGTCTTCAGTCTGTGCTTCTGACTGATCATCTGTCTCCCTCTCTATCCTGCTGTCTTGCGCAGTAAAGCAATAGCCATGCGAACACATCTCAGTCTGCTTGCACCTGTTTACACAACGCATGCCTCTTCACAACAGAGGTGGCCCGACAGAGGAGAATGGAAATCGTGATTCTGCATTCATTCCGTCTATTTGTGCACCACTTAGAGTTTTGTCATTTATGTCTGCCGCTGTGTGTGTGTGTGTTTGTGTGTGTGTGTGTGTGTGTGTGTGTGTGTGTGTGTGTGTGTGTGTGTGTATGTGTGTGTGTGTGTGTTTATCCAGCTCATTAACACACACTTGCAGACATTTTCCCAGATGCAAACATTATGGCACATGACACACGCACGCACGCACACACACGCACGCACGCACGCACGCACAAGTCAGTATCGATCTAATTTGTAGTCTACTTACACACTCGAAAAGCATTTCAGGTGAATAAGTAATGTATAAACATGATAGGTAAGAAATAGCAGTGGTTAGCAAAGTGTTCATGAGGCCAAAGATGGCTCGCTAGGAATAGCCAGGTGAGAGAAAAATCAACAGAAATGTTCTAAAATAACGCTGGAATAACTATAGTTAACCGCACACTTGGACCTGTGTTGGTTTAGAGAGTGAAGGTATGACAAGGCAGGAGCTGCAACCAACTCAGGGATGCAAAAATATGTACTTAAACTCTTTATAGCAATGACTTTTAGGGTAAGCTATTTTATACTTTTTTTTTTCTTTTTTTTTTAAACCAAAACTGTGACAAGAAGGTTTTTTTTTCTGGAACGTAGCTCAAGGCTTTCTCAGTTATAATTATGTCAGAGATGGATAGTCGAGTAGATTATTCATGCTTGAGTTCTGTGAAACTAAACCTAAAAAAAAAAATTAAAAGGTTCTTATTTCATGGTAGTATGATTTTTAGTGGTCATAAACTCAAAGTTCCAGTCGATGTTGCTTGTGGCTTTAAGTTATATGTTTTTCTCCAGGTATTCTTGCGTGCAACCCACCATTAATCAGAGGTCTTTTGTTAATCCAGGACAGTTTTTTTTTTTGCTCTGCACTCATTAAACTTACAGTCAACAATATTTTATCTTGTTCAAAAGCAGAAAAATCCTAGAGTCTTGATAATCTTATTACAATATTAAGCAGATAATCAACATTCCAAAGGAGAAATACGCTTCTCCATCACTAATGAACACTCCTTTTCTGGCTTTTGTCAATCGTGTGTCTTCCTTGATTCTGTCTCTTCCGCAGCTCATCTGATTTGATTGTTATCAGATGAGAAAGGTGTAAATTGCTGCTTAGAGCCATCTCAGCAAATTCCCCAGCTCTTGTATCTTCTCCCTCATCTTTCAATCGATTCTAATCCTTCATTTCTCATCCAGTGCCTGAATGCCTCTCAAGTCTGTAGGGAAAACAATATATAATCACCAGCTCTTGGCAACTGGGGGACGCAGCACTTTCCCTTATGCAGAAATATATTTGATAACTCTGAAACCAAATTGAGGTGATGATGGCGGCGTCTGTGCACATGCCTGTGTGTGTCACATGTGCAGCTCTGTGCGTGTGTTCGTGTAAGTGTGTGCTTGTCTGATTGCGTGTGTGCACATGCTAATTTGCATGAGCCACCACCAGGGTTAATGAGGCAGGGCTTCTGCTAGTTTTCTCTCTGTCTCCTCTCCTTCTCTGGAGAAAAACACACAATCACACATTAATGAGCCACCGGGATGGTGTGAATGAGAAAGGGGAAAGGAAAATGGAGAATTGATACTGGTGGGGGGTGGGTGGGTGTATGAAAAGTGATGGAGGGAGAAATGTAATAATTGGTCAGCAGGAACCCACAGCAGAAAAAAAAAACACACACAAGAGGATTTATGAATAAACAGGCAGATAGGGTTGAACAGGCAACACACAGATATGCATGTGGAAACATGGTCCCTGCCAACGCCCTCAGTCCCGGTGGGAGACGGCAGTGGAAGTGGAGGGTGGGTATCATGTGTGCCGCACATTGTTCTGAAGAGTCAGGGCTTCACCGATTGAGATAGCACGTTCACACTTTTGTTTTCTTTGATGGTATTTTGAATCCATAACATATGGCTGTCTTGTGCCCTTGATTTTAAATTAAAGATTACTGCAGTGAAAGAGGTTTGCCTTTTGAGACTAAACAAAGGATAGTTGTCACCGAGTTGCCCTGATAATGAGAATAGAATGGGGGGCGGCACACCGCTATTGTGCCTCTTTGGCAGCGTGTTTGTCTCCATGCACATGCACTCTAATCATGCGCATTAAGTGGCAAAACCCTAGGAAGAGACCCCCCCCCCCCCCCCCCCCCCCCCCCCCCCCCTCGAGCAAGGCTTGTTGGCTGAAATGTAACTGGCAAAACACAAGTGCACAGACACGGGCGCCGCCGCTGCCAGGTGTGTTGATGTAATTGTCAGTCGCTGGCCAGCGGCTTGCAGCAGAGAGAGGGAACACGAGTGAGAGAGGGATGAGCAGCCCGCGGTGGAGTCAGTTTGCCCACGGGGCTCGCTCAATATCTGGCATTGCTGTTTATCTGATTCCCCTCTCTCCCTTTGCGCCACTTTGTATTCTTATGGCTGTGCCCCTTAGCCTCTTATGATTGCTCTCCTTGTCCTACTTGCTCATTTATGCTCATTTCCAATTCTCCCTAGTTGTCTGCTTTAACTACTGGCTGCATCCATGTCTCCTCTCCCTCTTTTGTACTCCCTCTCCCTGGATCCCACTCAGCTATAAGAGAGGCAGGCTCACCACAATTTAATCCACCTGCAGGTCTACTTCAGCAGACGCCAACAATCAGTGTTTATCATGTCTGCCCCCCTGACAGCATCCACACAGAACCAAGGATGGATGTATTCTCAAGGAAATGAGATGCTTAACACATTAGAGACATTTAAGTAGAGTATATGAAAGTAAAACTGTGCCTGCCATAGCTCAGTAAGGTTGCTGTGTGGGAAGATAGGAAGTAACGCCACAGAGATGCAGTCAGGTGTCTTCTTATTATAATCTAATGTCTTACATATTAAGGGTTCGCCAGAATAAAACTACATTCACTAATTTCAATCTGACAATTACACAGCCAATTTTCAGCTTTTACTAGATTTATTTATTTTTTTGTCCTGCGATAAAAAAGTTGGATTTTCTATTTTACTAGTAATTTTAGACAAATCCAGTCAGTTAAATATTTGAGATGTCTGTCTTGCTTAGGTCATTAATGAAGTTTAACACAATACAATAAGTCTTTAAGTGAAAAAGTTAGAATTATTGTTTTAGTGTATCAAAGAACCCTACTCAAAAAAACAGCAGTATTATCACTATTGACCTTACTGAAATAAACGTTTTCCCACTCTTGCATTTTTCTTGGGTACATACTCACACACACACACACACACACACACACACACACACACACACACACACACACACACACACACACACTGCTCATTGCTCTGGTTCGAGTGTGACCAGATGCGTCTGTATTGTGTCATTGATGAGACTGTTGACATTTCATATTTCAAACAGGAACATTGCGCATCTATTCACTGCAACTTGCGCCGCACTGATAAAATTCTCCCGTGTTTTTAAAGCAACACCATGTGTCACCATGATGTTTACTATACAAGTGTTTAGTCCTGAGATGAGCCAAAGTTAAAAGTCTTTCTTAGTTTAGTTTGACTCATTAAATCAGGAACTGATCATAAGAGTTAATTAGTCAAGCGTAATTGGATTTTTTTTTTTTTTTCAGGAGGGTTTGTGTGCTGTTGTACTTGATACCTTACCTTGGTCTTTTTTTTTAATTCTTCAATGAAAAGAATAAAAGCCAGTAAACATAAGACTGGCCGCCATTATTGTCTCACAGTTGTGTGCTCAACGGCCCAGTTCTCACTCAACATTTTAATTTTAAGTCCAGCTCAACTCTTTGTTATTTTTTTGATAAATCGTCTCCAATCTATCCGTGTCTCAAGTGATCATTAAGGGGTGAACTGGAAGCGTGACAATTTCATCAGTATTTTTTGTTCTCCATGAAATGGTTGGAAATGTCACAGTGCATACAGAATCTATATGTTAGGTGTGCCCTGCTCGGTTTCAAAAACTGCTATCAGAGTCAACCTGGGCATTTTTGTCATCTGATAGTAATGGTTCAGCATGATCTTAAGCCTCATCCTTCATTTCACGTCAGCTGTCGCACAGGTGCCATAATCTGAAAGCATAGTTCGCAGCTGAAATGTGTTGCTGTATAGATTTTTTTTTTTTTTTTTTTAAATGCATTATGGATGATTTCGGTTCTTAAGTATATACCGTACGCTGGATTGAGCTGCTGTGCAGCTGCTGTGCGCTGTAATTAAGAAATGTATACTCTTCTCACACACAAATGCAAAACTATAGGTCCATTATATAATAGTTTTGCATTTGTGTGTGAGAGAGTAGAGGACACTTTAAGTGTGCAACTGAGTGCGTGAATACAAGTGCATGTTTGTATTACACCCCACCCCCTTATTCAGATCCCTGCCAGTTCATGAAAAATGAATAAAGGTGCGTGTGTGCGTGTGGGTCGCACGTGTGCACACATGTGTCTTCATGTCTATCTTCACATGGGTTGATCAGCCATTCTGTCAGATCTTTTTACTCAAGGACTCATCACTGCTGAGAGAAGTCACTGTGTGAACTATGTGATGTTTGTTTCAACTGCTGGTTTGAGTGTGGTTGGTGTTGTTTGTCATGTGCTTTTCAAGATGTGATTTATTTGGTTTTTGTTTTGTTTTTTTAACCAAACCCACTCCGTCTCCTTTTCTTCTGTCTCTGTATGTCCCCCCCCACTTCTCTATATGTCTTAGAAGTGCAGCTTCTCGTTGAGTGGTGGTCAAAAAGACACGAGAGCACATGAGGAGTGGAAACGGGGTCACAGCAGCTTCCTGACGAGTAACCTTACTTCTGCGTCACACCGCGCGCCCGGCAACCCCAGAAGCGGGCGTCAGAAGGAAGGAAACCTACGACAACTCATCCTATAGGCATGGTAATAACCACTCGTATCTGAATGAGCTGTGGTGTGTGAATGGATGCGAGTGGCTGTGCACAGAGAGCAAGGAAACAGCCTGTAGACTGGAGAGTGTAAGAGTTCACCGTGATAACTCCTTTTCAGACATGATAAATCTTTGACACACACGCGGACACACACGCACTGCTGTGACAGAGGTTACTGATAAGAGGTGTTGCCTTGTTTCGGGGGGTAGATGGAGATTAGATCTACAGGCAATATACATTACCAGTGAAAAGAGGAAGAGAGGGCTCAAGAAGATGAAGAACAATGAAAGGAAACAGCAAGATTCGGGGGATGGTCAATCGTGGGAGAGTGGAGAAAATAAGTGACAATCGATTAGCTGATTAGTGTTGGCTGCTCACAAGGTTATGTTTTTGAAGGCAGTGAATTTGTTCCATGTCATATCCTTTTATTGTCATACATTGGTAATGGAATGTTTGCAGCCTGTGTTTATTTGGTGACGTTAATTAAGGATAGATTGATAATGTAATGTAAAAGCAGCCCGTATTTATTTGTGGATGTTAGATAAGGATAGACAATTATTTTTTATTGGTCTACAGTTACTGTTGCACTATGGCTAATGGTAAAGGGCTGTATAAATTATGTTTATGTAACCATGCAAGAGTCGTGTTCTGCTGTGGAAGATGTGGTACAACTACTATGGCCTTGTTTAAGAGGAAGAGGGAGCAGCTGCGAAGATCAAAGAGTGGATTTGAGGAAGAGACGGAGAAGTGGGGGCAGATAAAAAAAAAAAAATCATGAATGATTGACAGAAACATGAGACATGAAAAGAGGAAGGGATATGGAAATAGAGGAGAGAAAGGAGGTTAAGAGCAGAGTGGTAGCTAGCAAGAGGAACGAGGGATTGATTAATGGTTTTGGCCTGTGACTGTGGGAGCTTTTCCCTGAGGGGGGGAGGGGTAGAGTAGAAGATGAATTATTAAAAAGTACAACAAGAGCAGGAGGAGCGGGTGGGGCAGGGGGGGTTATAAGGGAGGATGCTGGGAAGAATAGGGAGGAGGGGAGAAGGGGAGGGGAGAAGAGAAATTAATGACTGAGATAGATTAAAGGAAAGAGATGTTGCTGAAGGTGCTGAGGTTGGACATTGCAGAGGGTGGTTAGAGGTCGTAAATTACCAAGGGTAATGAGACTAGTGCACAGTGTGTGTGCGGTGTGTGTATGCATAGAGCTTACAAACACGGCGCGGTAATGGTGACGGACCAAATGCTGTGATTGACCTTGGTGCAGCCGTCATCTCTGTCTTAACCGCATGAAACACCTAACAGCTTCTTTACTAGATTTCTTCTGAGATGAATGAACACAAAGGCTTAAATAATTTGTCCATGTCTTCATTTCATCCTTTTTTTTGCATGCTCGCGCGCGCACACGCACACACACACACACACACACACACACACACACACGCACACACACTCTCTCTCTCTCTCTCTCTGTCACTTGATTATATTGTATCTGTCTAGCTCATGGTTGCAGCTTGGCCCTTGTACAGGGAATCATTAGTTCACTGCTCAGTTTCTGGAGGAGACACTGCAGAACTTGCCAAGCGTAAAGTTTTAACAATTTTGTGCTTTCACTTCCTCCTCTCACACAGTGTTAAATGTGAAATACTTTATACCGTTTGTGTTCTACATTTATCAAACCCAAAGTGAATTGACTCCGAACACATGGGATGTTTCGAAACACAAAACATTTTTTGGTTTCATTTCTTGTTTTCTCTGATTCTGTTGTTTTGTTTTTGTTTTGTTTTATGAGTAAATGCTCCTACTTATCACTACAGTATAATAGCATACCCCAAAGCAGTGCAGTGTCATCTGCACTTAGCAGTCCTATCGTAACATTTTATAGGTAGTCCATAAACCAGGAGGCAGGTGAAAAGAAATATCTCTTTTGTGCCAACTAGGCTGAGTATTGCAGTTTTGGAGACTTTAAATGAGACATCACTAATTCGCTGGTGATGAAATGTTCTTAACTTCCTGGTATTAAACTCCTCATAGTGTTACATGCTTCTCATTTCGTCCCATTTTTATCTACGTATCTGAAGCACAGCAGGACTTAGGCAGCCTGTCTCTTTTTGTTGTTATTCTGCAATGTCGATACTGTATGTCATGCAGCCATGAGCACGAGTTTGCTCAAATATTTAGATGTATGTGAACCCTGCCTGTGTGTGTGTGTGTGTGCGTGCGCGTGCGTGCGTGCGTGCGTGCGT
>CAAKHG010050822.1:13384-24854 GCA_901007715.1 Dactylopterus volitans
T
Organism: Dactylopterus volitans; assembly: GCA_901007715.1. Taxonomy (NCBI): domain Eukaryota; kingdom Metazoa; phylum Chordata; class Actinopteri; order Syngnathiformes; family Dactylopteridae; genus Dactylopterus; species Dactylopterus volitans. The sequence goes on from CAAKHG010050822.1 coordinate 13,386, forward strand.
TCCATCATCTTTATAATGTCTCAGATTATAAGGCTTCTCAAAATAAGGAAGTGCACACGGGCACAGGAATACTTAAATATTTTGGCATGTCTGGTACAGTATAGCAGCAGCTGCTAGCTTGTGGTAGGCTCTGCTCTTGCACCCTGTTGAGGGCCAACCTTCAATTTTGTAAATTTCTGTTTTATTCCCATAAATTCCCATTAATTCCCATGCCAAGTTTCCAACTTTGAAAATTCAGTGGAATTTTGCAACCTTACATGGTGATCTCACATGGTCTCTCTCTCTCTTCTCTTTCTCTCCCTCTACTCTTGCCAAGCTCATCAACTACTACATCAAATGCTTCCACATGCCCAACAGCATCAGGAGCCTGGTCTCAAAACTATTTCAATGACCTTTATACCTCCATGAATCAGGCTTGTTTGGCCTCCAAATCCCACAGATGCTGGATCGGATTGAGATCCGGGGATTTGGAGGCCGAGTCAACACCTTGAAGTGGTTGTTGTGTTCCTCAAATCATTCTTGGACCATTGTTGCTTTGTGGCAGGGAGCATTATCCTGCCGGAAGAGGCCACTGCCGTCAGGCAGTACTGTTTTCATTCAAGGAATGGACATGGTCTGCAACAACGCTTAGGTAGGTGATACATTACCCTGCTGCTAGAGGCCACTGTTGCGCTCTCGGAAGTGGACAGGGGTTAGCATGGGGACCCTGACTGGTCTGTGGCTACACAACCCCACACGCAACAAACTGCAATGCTCTGTGTACTCTGACACCTCTCTGCCCAACAGCACTGGGAGTCCGGTCTCAAACTATTACAAAGACCTGCAAATGGGCTTCTCTTTCCAGGAGTGTGCAACTGGATGGCAGCATTCGGAGCTAGGCATCGCCATGCCATGTTCGATATCGTTCATCCTCTTTCTGGCCACTTTCGCTATAATTCTAAGGTGTACAATTTTTCCAGTGGCTTGGTCGGTGAATCATCTGTTCACTTCATGAGGAGCATGCGAATAACTGGATAAGTCCAGCAGAAGGCCCTCAAAGCCTTAGCTGAAGAGGCCAACAGGGGTAGCTTCTGGCTACGGTTGAGGAGAAAGGGAAGTACTGGGGCAGTGGCACGGAAATGTCCCTGCCAGTGCTCTGCCACCAGGGGGATTTAAAGGAGCAAAACGTCAATTGGGGGTACCCAGCAACTAGCAGGCTACAACCTACCTGAGTAGTAAATATGAGCAGAGCCGTAAACGTTAGTGCAACTCGGGAGGCAACGGCAATGCGAGATCTCACCTGCTGTTGGAGACCTGCTCGGTGAACTCTGTGGCCACCAGGGAGAAATATTTTTGCATCTTGATCCAGAGGTTGGGCTTGGGGATGCAACCGTTGTGTGCGTGGATGGCGTGGATGCGTGCCATCTCCCTGGCTATCAGCCTGATGGATGAAACACACACTGAGATGATACACACACGCGCGCCCAATTGCAAACACAGCCACGACGACAGTCACACAAAGACCCACTGTGGGATTTTGAATGTTTTATCTGGAAAATTAAATGAGAAGAAATATCATTGTCATCCACCTTGGACAATAATCGCTGTGTTAAAGTGGCACAAGCAACTTCACAAGTACTAATTTGTTTTGTTGTATAGATCGGACCATTTGCATGTTATTTGTGTGTGTGTGTGTGCTTCATTTGACTCTTTCCTGAGCTACTAGCATGTCCATACTTGCGTAAGGAAGGATCCCGGACATCCTGCGTCCCAAGAGCATCCCCCTGCATAAACTCATAACAGATGCCATTCTGAAAGGTGCAGTAGAGGCGCGGAGCACAACCGTTGGCATGGAGCACCTGGAGGAGCCACAGCATACACACACATGTGGAATATAAGATGAGACAGTCCTTGATTTATGGGGAAGGCGACCCGCTGGATGGCCTTTGTTGTTAAACTATAAATGTTTTTAACTCCATAATAAGTGACAACCTGAAAGCTTTTGAGCTCATTGTCTCTGTCGACAATCAGCTCCGTCTTGTTCCCATACACCCGGACCAGAACGACGTCCTCTGGACTGTCGTCCACGTAGCAGCCCACCAGCTTGTTGGTTGTCCCGTCGGTGAAGAGCTGGGAGAGGACGACAGCAACATTTAGACAGTTCCTCTACACATGTCTGAGCCTTCCTTCCAAACGCATGCCCTCAACCTCCAGCTGTGCGGGACCACAGTGACTCTGCTGCCTGTGGGTCCCGATCATTCGTGCAGACACCGTCCAGCCTTGCAGTTTTTTTTTGTTGTGATGGAAGGAAGCAAAAACACCAAATCTCTATTCTCGTCTCATCATCTTCCATCTATCTGGGCAGCAGCGGCCTGCCGTCCGATCCACACAGCACCAGATCCATATGGTTCCTCCTGCAGGTGGTGGGCCTGCTGGAGGATGGATCCATGTCTCTGCCTAGGGGTTGGACCTGACCAGTCCGCATAGGCGAAGGCCCGGCCACCAGGTGCTCGCCAACGGGCCACTTCCATAGGCCTGTGTCCCAGGTGGGCCCCCGTAACCCTCTGGGCACACTTTGTCTGACCCTTCATCCAAGACCAAATTCGCCATGGGAGACCCTACCAGGAGCTGCTGCCCCCGACAACATAGCGCCACCACGATAAGGTGATGGTCCACAGAGGGGACCAAATCTCAATTTAAAAACAAAAAAAGCAAATCTAAATCAGGAACATGTTTGAAATGTCTTCACAATCTCATCAAACTCATCTCATATGTCATGTACTAACTGATGTCATCGTTTTTGATGGTTTTGCTTTGGAAACGCCCCCTAAAGACAGTACACATACAAAGGAAAAAGCATAAACACACACTCCTGGTCTGCCTTCATTAAGGTGTGTGTCGCATTTTTAAATAAAAATGCATTTCCTTTAACAATTCAAGCCAGGTCAGTTTTATTTATAAAGTCCTAAATCACAAATCACGTTGCTTTACTGTGATCAGCCTCACCCCAGCAGGCTAACATTTCAGGAAGAGGGATGTTAATGAGTCATGGATAAACTGGTGTCAATCAGTAATCCATTAACCAACCGAGACGAACATCTCATACAACATTTCCCCAAAGTCCACAAATTTGAACTTTCAAACCACGAGAGGGCGTAGTTCACTTTTGCAGCTCAGAAAAACTGACAGAAGAAGAAGTAGAAGAATAAGAAGAAAAGGGTTCAACGGGAGCATTACACCGTAAAAGGGAACTCTGCTTGCGGTAAAATACTGTGGCACCTTTTTAAAATACAACTGCGGTATGTCGTAAATGATGCATCACTTCAAAAGTCTGCACCGAGAGTTGCCGTGAAGGTCAAAAGAGGAACCGTACTTCCGGCAAACCATCATGGGGGTGTTTGCTCGATGATGATGGAGTGATGTGATGCTGAAACAGTAACGCAGAGGAATTTTACGATCCGTTACGCCCCTTGACACCGCAGCCTGTTTAGGGGCGAAGCAGGCGTCGGTCCTGTTCCAGAGGTCATTCGTCTTGAACGGGGCTCGGTTGTTAAAATGGTTTTGGAAAATCGCCCATTTTCTCCAGGGGAGTCTGGGCCAGAGGAATGACATCACATGCAGTATGTCAAACCATGATATAGATAATTTAATACAACCAACCTAATAGCTCTGAAAAGTTAAAAGATGACATTTTGCTTTTTAGTGCAACAACATGGACGCAGTCATCTGATCTGCCAGTTCAGAGCTGGGCGGGCTGTCAGCCATGATGTCGCCACGTCCTAAATTCTTTTCGTGAAAACATTAATTTTCAACCAGATAGGTATCACTCCATGTTTTTTTTTGTTTGTTTTGTTTTCCTTTTACAGATAAACGTGTGCCAAATGTGGGTGTGTCCCCTGAAGCAATGCAAAGACTATCACTAAATAGCAGCAACCAAAAGGGGGCGCTACTATGTTTATGGTCTGCAGAAAACAACACTTGGCTCCCGCAGAAATGGGAAATAAACATGAAGCAGCTTGAGTCCAATCATAGTGGCTGTTTTCAGCTGCTGGACTGACTAACATATGAAATTAACATATCATTTGATGTGATTGATTTCTTTTGGAACTGTGTCTTAAAGGGGCTTCATAAAGTTTACGACGAGTGCAGTGACGTCAAACCTAACGGCGCCGTGTTAATTACGGCGCTGCCGTCTTTATGAGCGGAGCAAACATTTTTTGTTTTTTTTTCCCAAATACCCACTCCTGGTCTGAACTCAGCTGATGGCTTTTGCCATTCACCCACACACAAGTTTAACTCCAGAGTTCCCTGAAGTCTCTCATATCAGCTGTTCTGAAACCAAAGTGTTGAGAGCTGGTCAAGCGAGAGCTGATCGTTAAACTCAAGAGTTTCAGAAACGGCACCAAAGCTGCGCTTAATCTCAAGCAACCATGAAATTACACGCATCGCGGATGCAACTGCAAGTGCTCCAAACTTATATTTCTGTTGCAGTAACTCATTAAAAAACACTATAAGCAAACCCAAGGCCCGACAAATTCCACTACGCGTATGTACACTCATCAGCCATAACATTGTGACCACTGCATGTTCACCACAGAATATAATGCAACAGCTGTGCAATAAATTCTCCACTCAGAAGGGGTTTTATGTTGAATCTTCACTGAATGTGTTTGGGAGTTGTCGACATATTGGGACGATTGTTACTACAACTGTGATTTATGACTGTAATATTTTGGTCATTCCAGTCGACCAAATATTGGGGACACCTCTCAGTGCAACCGAAAACAGTTCAAAATTCAAAACTTTATGCAGCGGCATTGCTGTTTGGGCGATTGTTCCCTCTCTCCAAGATAGGTTTAGCTTCTACGTGGTTCAACATCCATTTATATCATGTTTTTCTGGAAACTTTATCAAGATAATTGAATTATTATGTGATATATGGTACATCATGTGCTTTTCTGAAGCGCATGATGCCTATGAAAGATCTAAATGGATAAAGGAAAAGGGAAAAATGTCTTATTTCAGTGGATTAGAAAAAGGGAGACAGGAGAAACCAATTAACACTTGATCTCGAGAAAACACATTTAGCCTCAATGTTGTTGAACATCCATTTATGTTGAAAAACTCTGCAATATTTTGGTTTGTTGGGAGGGACTTAAGAAAAATAATTAAATTTTTATATGATGGAATTAAGAGCTCAGTTTGTCTGCCATTTGGAACATCATGTTTGTAGCTGACTTACAGGCGACCCCCATAAAAACAGTCAAAACATCCGACCTTTAAACTTCATGGGATGCTCATTGGTGATCGGACAGCTGGCAGGTGTAGCAAGTTTAATTTTGAAGAACGTGGCACAAATTCCAACAGAACTAAAATGAGAGTTCTTATTGAAAGCATCTTGTTCACATTATACATGGGGGCGGGGTGTTAAAGTTATTGGCTATCAATGATCACCCTTTCAATAATAAATAATAAATGCGTACAATATTCCTGTGAGGTTGAATACTAGGTAATATGAGAAGATAAATATGTATAGGCAAACATCCAATATAGAAAACAACATTCAGAACAATAGAGCTGCATTAACACCGCTTTGTAATTGGGATTTCATTTTGAAAGCGCCTGGTTTACATTTAAATATGGGGGGAAAACTGTGTGTTATTGGAGATTGTACAGGGTTACGGGGTGTCCCTAAACTTTTGGCACCCTCATGCACATGAGTGCTATGACTGAAATATTGGAGACACCTCTGAGTATAAGCTGCTACACGTCAACATCACAAATTACAGTCCCACTTACAATCATGAAAATATGCCAGAAAACTATCTCATTCCTTAAAAATTCAACATAAAACCGAAGGGTGAATTCATAGCACGTTATATTTTATTCTATGGTTAGCGGTATTCCATGTAGCGGTTATTGTGTCATGGTGACAGAAGGTACAGAAGAGTGTGTGTGTATATATGTTTGTTTATTAAAATAAACATATGACGTCATCGGACGTGCATTAACACACAGGTAAGCAGGAAGTCCACTCTCGCTGGACCTTAATGGACCTCCAGAGAACCCGACCCCGCCTCCGCTAAGCTGCTTAATTATACATGGGCGAGTCAGGCGACGCCGCTCGGAAGATGGACGACAAAAAAAAAAAAAAATTAAAAATAAATAAATAAATAAACAACGCGTCTTCACTCCGGCGTTTCGATAACTCTGGACGTGCTCATCGAAAAAAACTTAGATTAGATGCAGGCAGAGCAGCGGGCACCTACAGCAGTGAACGCCTAAACTGTCAGTTAGCTCGAACGGCGCGCGGGCGGCTAGCGGCGGCGTCACCTTCGTCTTGACGCGACTCGGGTCCCACGTCGGTCTCAGCTCCCTGATGATCTCCATGGCGCCCCCCGCCACGTCCAGCTCGTCCACGAATATCGGGATTTTCTGGATGGCCGGCGACCCCACCGGCACGTGTATCTGCGTCTCCATCGCGCAGCCGCTCGTCTGTGAGACGCTAATCCCCGCCGCGAGCCGCGACCCCCCACCACCCAACACCCTCCACCCCCTCTTTTCGCGTATTGGTTTTCTCGGCGTTGCGGGCGGCGCGCAGGTCGTCAAGTAGCTTCACTGCGACGTCATGACAGTGCGCGCTGGCTGCGCGGCGTCGGCGGCGTGCGAGGGCGGCGGCGAGGATGGCGCGGCTGGGAACTTCCACCTGCCCGGCGAGGATGCTCGAGCCCGGCTTTCTTGGGAGCTGTCAGGCGGCTGCGCCGTTTCCTCCCGCTTGGCTCCGCCCACCCGGGGATCATCCGATGACACCGCCCACACAGCCGTTGGCGTCGACGCGGTTGCGTCACGACGTCGACGCGCCGCGGGCCAATTAGCCCACAGCAATGGCGGCTGACGCTCCGAACGGTTGTTGTTGTTGTTTTCTTAAGTTTGTTTGTTTTTGTTTGGAACATAAATACACGTTCAGCTAAAGGCCTTACCTGTATAAAATAACTAATTACAATAACTTATATATTTATGCTTTTTGTTTATCTAAAGGAGAATTGATAAATAACAGTGCAAAAATATAGATTAAAAAGGCACACATTTTCATTAGGCTCTTTAAGTTTGCAGTGTTACACATTATTTATACACTGTTGCTGCCCCTAAAGTTGGAATTACATTTTTTTAACCTCTTCTCATGAAATGATTCTGACAATTTGATTTGTTCTGGACAGATAAAAGTCTATAAATTCTCAAAACTTTATCGAGGTGACTACTGATGTGTATAAATAGGACTAAAAAGAGGAATGTGTCTGGAAACAAAATGATTCCGGCTTTAGGGGTAACGGTGTCCATAAAATTTCCTCATTCAGGTGTATCAGATACAGGAATGGTTAAGAACACCAAATTTGTGTGTGAAATTATTTAGCCAAGATGACTTAGATAATCACCCCCCACATTTCAAATTGAATCTTTTTTTCTAATATATCATTTTGAACTTCTTGTGTCTTCGGAGGAACTGTAATCAAAGTTGAAGAGAAATTTATTCCTGCATATATATTTTTTAATCTGAAAGCTATGTCTGTCTTGCAGAATAACCACCGAATATGTTGGCGTGACAGATTGAATTACGCTAAAAGCTGAGCAATGTTCTACATTGAATGACCTCCTGGGGTATGAATGTGTGGTACATGTTGACATTAATATGCTTCTATGTTTCCCTATTTTGACCAAGTGTGTGGGAAAGTTATGCTTTTTATGGAAGTTTCCAGTGGTGCAGAACTTGCTGATGAAAAGAAGTTTGGGGATATTACAAGTCAGATCAGTCTTTTTTTAAATCTAAACCGTGAAAATTCCTAAAGATTTTAGATGGAACATCAACCAAAGACTCATTTTTTCTTAATGAAACTTAATGAAACAATTTTTAACCAGCATCAAAATTAATAACAATTAGACCTCCCTCTTCAACAGACTCAAAAAAAATGACCCCTTTTTTCTTTAGAAGTTTTAAGTTGTCCAATAAAATGACTTGATAAACTCTCCATTTTTGTACATTTTTAGAATGCAGCACTATCGTTCTGAATTTCTATATTATGTTTGCCAGCATATTTATCTTCTGATATTATGATTCCCTGGTATTTAACTTCACTGGAATATTGTACACATTATTCCAAGGGTGGTCATGGATGGCCAATAACTTACTCCCCCAAATTTAAATATAAATAAATAATTACAGTCCCAACAACAATCATTCAGATATGTCAACACCTCTCTCACGCACATTCGATCAAAATTCGACATAAAATGTTGCATTGCATTCTTTGTAAACATGCAGTGGTCATAATGTTTTGGTCGACTGGTACTTCTCGGTTCTGAACGTTTCACTTAAATTACCTCTATAGTTTAAGATTGGCAATGCTTGCCGTCAGAAGTGCCGCCGAGTGGTAGACTGGCGAAATACTTTGCACACAGATTCGGCGTCGCTATGGCGACAACCGTGTGTACATAGCAAGATTCACACAACCCTGCCTCAAACACACACACACACACAAATCCCAAACACATTTAACACACTCAAATTACTTTATTCCAAAGGCGGGGAGGAGGGTCGGGGGTTTCACCCACAAAAATGAAAAACACAAAAAAAATATACACCTTTAAATGACACTGGCCTTTGTAAACAAAATAAAATCTCTTTCTATGTTTACATTAGCAGGGCGAGCGACTCATGACTCCTCAGTATGTCTCTACTAAAATAAGATAAATATTTTTTTCTCGATTCATCTCTGAACACAGAATCGGCATCTTTAACTCCAGCGCAGCCTGATCCCCCCCCCACCCTCCCACCCCAAACCCTGAGGTGTGAAATGTGCGTTTCCCTGCCATTTTGATTGGACAACCGCGCAGCTGGCTCGAGAGGACTTGATCCCAGTGCTTTAAAAGTGTCACCCCCCCGCCCCCCCAACGGTCTCATCGCAGTATACTGTAATACTTTAGCCAAAAGTGGTGTGAGCGATGTTGCAAGTTGTTTTTGTTTTTTTTTTTCTTTTCTATCAATACAGGGGCTTTTAATTTGACGAGTAGCAACTCTGGGATGCGCCAAAACAGACTGTGGCGAGTCAAGTGCCGAGAGCATTCACACTTTCATGCCATCCAAATCTTTCTTTATTTACGCCTCTGCTACTTCTCGCTTTCTAGCCAATTGCGTCCGTATACTCTAAACTACAGAAACCGTTCAAATATCGAAAAAAAAACTCAATCCTCCGCTGGGCGTGTTTTTCTTATTCATTTTAGTGTTTAAAAGATCTTTTTGTGACTAAAACCAACAGATGTGTTTGGTGCAGGTTTTGCAGGCCGGTTCTGCTTTGCTGCAGCTCGTCCAAAACTTTTGCTTTGCGGTATTTGTACCATTAAGTGAACGGGCTTTAGACTAAACTTGGGCTTTAAGTCAACATTTATGTTCAGCTGATCGTTTTTCTACCTCTATTGTGTTTTTTTTTTTTTTGTTAGCTTTTTAGCATTCGTTTGGCCATTTTCAGCTTTCCTCCAACACCTCAAGAAACTCCAATTCCAGCTCTAACATATTTTCTGCAGGAAATTAGATTTTTTTTTTTTTTTTTTAAAGTGAAGGGTCCAAGTCAGAGGGAACGCGAACCACACTTGCAAAGCAGCATGGACGCCCGTGCCATCAGTGCTGGGAGCCCGCGCACGCGAAGCAGCATGGATGCAGGTGCGAGCGGTGCGGTCGCTCAGATTATGTATCTGCTTATTTAACGTTCCGTTGAATAAACTGATACTACAGCATAAATCACAAGGGTTTATGTAAAGGTGATTTTCAGGACTGGCCCAGGAGGGCATACAAACAACAAAAATTACATATATCCACCAGGAGATAGAACCGTTATCAAGGTAAACACATTTAGGTCCCTAACTCTACTTGATATAGGTCCCCTTCAATGTATTTCTTTGGCCAAATGGAGAAAAAACACGTTAAAAATGACTGTTTCGAACTCTTCAAAAGCCTAAAGTCCAGCCTGCGAGAAATAACAAAAAAAATTCTCATTATGAAATGCCATCAAAAGAATTTTCATAACGCAGACCCCGTTTTAAACTCCTCTTAGAATCCAATTGGCATGAAACGTGTCAAAAATAAGGACACGAATTGTAAAAGTTATAACAAACCCAGAAAAAAACCCCAAAAAAACAACAACCATGGATGTTAAACAAGGAACAACTTGCTGTTGATGGTGGTCATAACAGGAAGTGTCTATTAAGACAACCGGGGTCACTACTTTCACATAAAACTGAGCCAGGTTCAGTGCATCAGTGGCAAAAGATGGGTAAAATCGCGCCACCTAGTGGCCGAAAGGCACAAAGGTCCACACGCAGAGATTCAGAATCACGTTAAATTAATTATGCAGGTTATCTTAGTAGAACTGACCTATATCAAGATATGCAATGTTTTTTTTTAGTTATAACTTCTATAATTCGGTTCCTTATGTCGACTGGGTCCACGACCTCAAAGTCTGAAATGGTCAGCGTCGCCATTTTTGCTTCACGGAAAAAAATAACAGGGGAACGCGGCCATGGCCTACGTCATTAGATAGGCCCGAATTCACTAAAATCGAGCTCGTGCTGCTTGGATGTTAGTGACCCCAGCTAATTTACCGCGAAAACAGCGCCACCTGCTGGTAGACACGTGTGATTTCTGCTCACTGAGGCGCGCTTGCCCCTCTGTGGCGGTCCTGAAAGCAGCTTCCACACAACCCATGAGGTCTCTGGTGTGGCCCCGCTGGTACTGGGATGCGTGGATCCCCGCCTCCTGGGGCTTGGACCCCCACTTGTGGGAAGTGTACCGTCCAGCATTTTTGAAGCTTTGATCCAGATCTGGAATGGGTCAGAACATCCAGAGATATTAAATAAAACCTGCTGTGTTGCTCGTTGGATTTAATCCAGACGACGACCGAACGAGTGATGAGCAAGATGGTTTGGATAAAACATTAGAGCAACAATGGCAATGGTGCAGCCAGCAAATAAGCGCTCTTAAAACTTGTAATGAAAATTTAGCAGTGGAGCTCTGCTGTCACTATGAGCTTTCTTTATTTAATAGGAACTCGACTTTGCCAGCAGGTGGCAGTGCTGGTACTTAGTTGATTTGCAGTCATCCATGACACGGTCCTGCCTCTCAGCCGCGTAGGACGCAGAAACAGGTTTCCACGTGCATGGTTTCTTTTGATAACAATGCTAAAAATAAGAATAGAAAAAGCATTTTCCAACAAAATTGAACGTGGAAGCTGGCAACTGAATCAAAGTGTTGAGGCAATGTCGCGAATTGTCTGTAAATATTGCTTTACAGGTGCTGCAGCTACGGTTGCCATACGTACGTCACACAGTCACAGCCGCATCAAAGCAGAATGAGCAGCAGGTCTATTCATTCTGATGGTTTTTTTGTGTTTTTTTTTTTTTATCTAGAAAATATTTCAAAATGTTTAAGAAAAAAAAAAGGAA
>CAAKHG010050824.1:10417-21199 GCA_901007715.1 Dactylopterus volitans
GACTCGGCAGGGTTTGTCTTTGTCCCCCCTCAAAAAAAAAAAAAAAAAAAAAAGTACCAAGACTGCAGCTTTATTATAAAAGTTTACCCAAGGACTTGGTGTTCATGAGAAGGGGGAAAGAAAAAAAAAGACAAGCAAACAAAACTTTTTCTTTCGGGCTTGGCTCTCTCAGGGAGTGAAGCCAAAGCGTCAGTGAAACAAAGATCCAGACGGCCGTCACATGATTCACCTCACTGATGAACTAAAGACGTGTTGAGGCGGATGTGACGCTGCTCATGCGGCCCCGGCGGCTCCGTCAGTGGTCGGGTTTCCGTCGCGACGTATTGCAAAATTTTTCCAAGGAATTTTCTGAGAGTCGGCAAATTTCCGATTGCGAATATTCTCACCGCGGAGGAAGAGGGCGCGGTGACTTTGCGCGTTAGTGTCCTGCATTCATTCCGACCCTGTTGCTTCGAAGCGTTCAACACATGCCGGATGTTATATATTGCACTGCTATCTGAGTATTGCCCGCTGTGGGTTTATTAATATTTGAAGCGCATTCATATGACATTTCCAAAGTTCTTTGTAATAATTAAGGGCTAAAATTAACTATTAAAATGAGTGGAACAACAAAGCCACTTAAACATCGTCAGTCTGCTGAACCAATTTGAAGAAGCTGACAAAGGTGAAGTGGCTGACGCTAATGCTAGCAAGAGAGCGGAGTCAGCTGCAAACCATCGGTATTCGAGTGCGTAGTACAGGCAAGTACACTTTTTTGTGCCTCCTGTAGCCTGGATGTACTGTGATTTTATATGTGAGAGGGGAAAAAAAAGCTTTGAGCAAATCATTTAACTTTTGCCATTTAAAAAAAAAAAGTTTGTGCATGCAGTCAATTATAGTTTTTAGGAAGAAATTAGCCTAAAATCAAGAGGTCAGAAAATCACAATGATTTCATCTCGAATGTTTGCCCCGTTCAAACTTACCGCGGCCGCTTCACCCGTCTGCGTTCACTTCTTCTCATGCAACAGGGTAACCATGTGCAACAACGACGCTACCTAAACACCATCAACCCGCGTGACTAACGTAATGCTAGCAAGAGAGCCGAGCAGGCTACGAACCAGCAGCCCTCAACGTGCACGGTAGCAAGTGTCTTTTCGTGATGTACCGGGATTTCTTTTCATTTCATGGGTTTTAGTTGATCAGGACAAATCGTAGAGCCAATCATTTAACTTTTTCCACAGAAAAAAATCAAATTGAATTGGGAAAACAGGTGTTTTGGGAAGAAATTGGCCTCAATTAGAATCTACAGGTCATAAAAATCTGAATTGTTGTGTGCGAAATACTGGGACGCCAGTTAAACATTTTTTTGTGAAATTGAGGACTTTTTTTTTTTTCTGGAAAAATTCACCTGTTTGCATCAACCTCTTCCAAAAAAAAAAAAAAAAAAAAAAAAAGTGCGTTCGAGCACAGTGGCGCGAACGCGGCTGGTTAACATGCATCCTTCTGTAAACGTGAAAACCTTCCCCAACATTCATCCGGCAAACCGTTTCAATTCACTTCCCAGAGTCTCTTGCCAATTTCCTTAAGCATACAACAGTGTGGAGCTGCCTTGAATTCATATGCTGCGCTATGTATATTCAGCATAGCGTTTTCTCCGCGGGGAGCCAAAGCCCATTTGCTGGCCGGGCTCGTTTGGCAGTCATGGCTCCAGCACATACAGAACAGCACATTAGCATAAAATCGGGCACATGCGTGTGGCGAAGCCGGCCAAAAGAGACATAATTGCTATTGACAGAATTAACAAACACATTAAATCCCCACATTAATTAGAAAGTCAAATGTAAAAACTGTCAGGAGAAGCAGACAGCTGTCATCCATCATCCCTCTCATTGGAGTTTCATGGTAATTCATTTTCCGGTGGTTAATTTGCTTCTTTTTTTTTTTTTTTCCTTGCCGCAGACCTAAAGCACGGCATGTTTTAATTATGTTTGCCCCGTTCAAAGTGGTCAGTCTCATAAATATGGCAACCGGCGGTGGTTGGAGTGGGGGGTGGGGGGAATATGGCGGTATGGTCGTGTCCTGTGGTGACCGGCGAAATTAGCTTTTCAAGGCAGTTTAGCCGGACGACAGCTGATTGATAGATTGTTTCTCCTCATAATTGAAAGCCCGGTTGAATAATTACGAGTCGAGCAAACGTTGTGACCAAAACAAATAAATGCCCATTAAATCGATGGTGATGATCAAAGGGAATTAATACGAGATTAAGCCATTTATCACTGATAGACGGACCAATTGTTCTTTCTGACGACGCTTGCGCCCGCGATATTTCCCCGTCAATTGTTTTGCTCGCGCGTCTTCCTTTAATATTGTCTCTTAATTGCCGTTTGCTGATGATGTTTTCCTCTCTTCCTCATGCACCACGCGGGATTGGACACCACCCCCCACCCCACTCTGCAGGTAGTCTGATCTTCTTTGTTTGCTCACAATGTCTTGTATGATATCTGCAAAACTGCATGAAGGTGCCGCTATCAAGCTAAAAGCGGTCGCATGAAGTGTCGAATTTTTCTTCTTCATATCTGCTTTCCAAGAAATTAGACTCGAATGTGTTGCTGCAGTAGTTAACCTGATGTAGTAGTTGCATGTGCAGCCTAGGGCCCCCCTCCCTCCTTAATGAGCTCCACAGCAGGAGTGACAGTATTTAGCCCCACTTAACCTTTGACCCTGCTCCTACGACACCTGGCAGCATCACAAGGTGAGTCACGTGGTGGAGGGGAGGATTACTGGTTAAGTACCACAGGAAGCGAGCGTGTGCTGTGTGTGTGTGTGTGTGTGTGTGTGTGTGTGTGTTTGGGCGAATATGGAGGTCAGTGGTTAGCCGGCGCTCCCGTCCTGGAAGAGCAGCTCCTCCTGAGCGACGTGTTTCCCTTCAGGTGGACAGAAGTCTCCTTTTGTCCCCGCTGACACGAGTCAACACACACACAATAGCCCGGAAACCACCTGCTCCCATGCTCGCTCTCCCTCCCTCTCTCTCTTTTCGCCCTCCATCCCCGTGCAGTCAGGAATGCCGCTGATCTCTCTGCACACACAGAGCGTCGCGGCGGCCATGCTAGCGCGCTCGCGTTGTCAAAGAGGTTAAGATCACATGTGTGTCTGGGATGAACCCCTGACAAGTGCGCGGGGCCGACCTCGGCGGTGGCGGGCGGCGGCGGGCCCGTTAGCGTCACCTAAAGCGGAGCTGACATTTGTTTTTCCAGCACGGTCCGCTGATGAAACGCGGCGTTTATGACCGTGTTCGGAATGCAGAGCGGCAGGGCGCTCGTGTGTCGCCGCTCCGCCCGGGACTCACTCATCCCTTTGCCAGACAGGCAGGAGTTAAAAAAGATCCTGCCCGCGTGAATTTTTTAATATCTGTCTGATAGCCGTTTCCACACATTCATAATTCATCAGCCGTGCAATCCTGGCTGACACCCTGGACAGGTCACCAGTCAATCACAGGGCTGACATATAGAGACACACACACACACACACGCTCACGCTCACACTCACACTCACACTCACACCTACAGGCAATTTAGGGTTTTTGCAATTAACCTAAGCGGCAGACTGTTGGTCTGTGGGAGGAAGGTGGAGGAGCTGCAGACGGGAGAGCGAGGCGGCTCCACGCAGGCGGACCGCAGGTGCGAACCTCCAACTGCACCTGCGCCGATGCCGCTTTCCTTGGCAGATGCCGACTTCTAGCAATGTTTCTCTTCACTTATCTCTTACGGACGAGCTCGTAGGAATTTACTTACCTATGTACTCGCTGACACAAACAAATCTCAAAATACAGGTCTTCAGGTTGCTGCTCCGAGCTTCTTCTTTTTTTTTAACAAATTATGGCAGTGAAATTAAAATGATTATCGGCTTACCCGCCCATATCTGGCGCGTTTTACTTTCCCACAAGGCAGCAGGTGCAACAGATCCATGTAAGGACACACATCATGTAATTTATGTACATTAGATATTTTCCATGACCTTTTTTAATACATCTCTAAATTGTTTAGAGTGTAGTTCATTTACACTTATCCTCTCTAGGTAGGTAGGTCATTAGATATGGCGAAAGGTAGGTAGGCATGACGGCAGGTAGGTAGCTAGGTGGATATGTCGGTTGGTGGGTAGGTAAGTAGATAGGTATGTTGGGTGGTAGGTCGGTAGATAAATAGGTACAGTATGTATTTAGTAGGTAGGTAGGTATTCAGTAGGAAGGAAGACAGGTATTAGGTAGGATGGTAGGCAGATGGTTAGGAAGGTAGGTAGGTGGTAAGTAGACGGGTATGTAGGTAGGTTTTAGTTAGGTAGATATGTAGGTAAGAAGGTAGGTAGTTAGGTAGGAAGGTAGTTAGATGTGTAGGTAGGTAGGAGTTAGGTGGGTAGATATGTAGAAAGATACGTAGGAAGGTAGGTAGTTAGGAAGGCAGGTAGGTATTAGTTTGGTCGATAGGTATGTTGGGTGGTAGGTAGGTAGATAAATAGATAGATAGGTATTCGTTTGGAAGGTAGGTGAGTAGAGAGGTAAGAATAGAGGTATTAGGTAGTTAGGTAGGTATCAGGTAGGAAGGTACGTAGACATGTGGGTAGGTTGGTCAGTACAAATGTCAGCGAGGCAGCAGCATATTACTCACAGGACAGCGGTTGAGCACTTCAAAAAGACGCTTCTGGGATTAAAGCAGGGTGGAAGTGATGAGCGTTTGAGCTGCTAATGGAACCGGATTGGCCGAACGGGCGGGATGTAGATCCGGTGTTATTCCGCCGCGCGTTGTTCATCCCTCTCCAGATTAAACCTCCAGCATGATTGATTCAGTCCCTTGTAAAATTCTTATTGGTCCCCGCCAGTGATAAAGCACCCGCATTTCTCATTTTAAGACTCCCCAGATATTTGCCCCTTTGAGAGAAAAGGTGAAGAGGGGGGTGGGGGGATAAAAAAAATCTACATCTCCTCTCCTCCCCGCCCACCTCCTCCACCCACCGACCCCGCCCCTTTTCATCCTCTCTTTACATGTCCAATCGTTTATCTCCCCGCCGCCAAATTCATTTCAATTAGAGCCCGTGCTGCCTCGCTCCCTCTCCTTATCGATCGCTGCCCCTGGCAACTTGGGGCGCAAGACCACCGCTGCTTCCTTTCACACACACACACATATACACACACACACACGCGCGTGGACGGCACAAGGGTATGTGTGTGCGCTGTTTATGGGCCTCACCCCGGCCTCAGACACAGCGGGCACCTTCGCCACTGTGATCAACAATAAATATGAGCAGTGGCAAACAATTACCCCCTTAACGAGGGATTAATTGTGTCAAGATGGAGTGAGGTCAGCGCAGAGGTCGGTTAACGCCGTACATTCCTAATGTGTTTATTTTCATTAGTTAGGAAGATTAGTCTTTCCCTAAGCAGCGCCACTGTCCATTGATTTCCCCTCCTTTTGTTTTTAAAAGGCCGTATGAGTGCGTGCGTGCGTGTGCGTGCGTGTGTGTGTGTGTGTTTGCGTGCGTGCGCCACGCATGTTTGTGTTTATGCGCATGCGAGTGTGCACACTGCTCAAAGTAATATTATGAGTGCCTGAGCACAGCGCCGGCTATTGACTCCAGCCGGATCAATATTATAAATGCCTTTAACGGCGGCAGTTAAACTCATTTGTCATTTATTGGTGGTGGTGGTAGCGCGTGTGAGGGGGGTGGGGGGGGGTGGGGAAGTAGAAGGGGGCCTCAGCGCCGCCATGGACCGATACATTTGTCGCTCCTCCAACTTCCCCTGTCACTCTCTAAGTGTGTCATCATCCAGGAGCCATAACTTGAGGCAAAGCTCTGTCATGTCCGCCGACGACAAGTGATTAGGTGGGACGGCGGCGGCGGCGGAAATGGAAGCACTGGCCATTTGTTTCTGGGTGGTAAAAGCGAGGTGGCGCGCAAGGAGCTGCCAGTACCCGTCCCCCGTGGCTGATGGAGACATGGCGTCTGCATGTTTACAGTTGATTTGTGCACATGTGCGTCGTAGCGGGGATGGCGGGAGGAAAGCGGGCGGCGGGTAAGGGGGGGTTTTGAGGGCTGGCAGCGAGAGGAGGCGAGTAACGCGGGATTTAAATTGAATCACTTTCCTGCCGTTGACATTGTTTAGGCGGTGTCACGGACAGCTCCAGCGAGGAAGGATGGATGCTGGCCCTGCAGGCCTGTACTGTATTACATGCTGGGTAATTCACCGCGGCGGTTTTGACGTGACAGGCGGGCCCGTGCAGGAGCCCGGGCCTTGCTTGTTCGCCACTTTTGGCATGTTTACCAACTGACTTAACTAGATTTATTTTTGAGAGATTAACTCCGGGTTCCGGGTTATCCCATCTACATTTTCTAGGTCCTTTTTTTGCCGTTTAATTTTATGTCGGAAACACAGATGGTTTATTTGACTGTTTTGGTTCACGGAGTTCATCATTCTTCAGTGGGCAAGTGCTGCCTTTAGTGTATGACAAATTACTACATGAAATATACGACAGCATACGTGGCTGATACAGACGTTGCTAAGCAATGTGAAGAACAAGGCGCTGGTGTTGCAGAAGGAATATTCAAAAAGCCGTTATTAGTCCAGCTGATTCATGCAAAAGTGAAAGAAAAATGCTTCAACGGGCATCACAAGGGTGACTAGCCAGAAGTGACGTAAGATTAAGGAAATATGTTGAACAAAGACGAAAGGAAGTGACATCACACTCAACCATGGTGAACAGGAAATGAATGAGAAAACATCTTGTACAATATATGGAACAGAATGAAGTCCCAAAACTAATATGAATTAGTCGAGGGTGGGAGGGGGGTGGTGGGTGGGGGTAGTTGGAAAAGACACGTATAAAATTGGCCACAAAGTAGAGGAAACTATATACATGAATGAATTCTTGCTCAACTCCTGTCCAAAAAAAATAAATAAAAAAAAAACACAAGAAAGGAGAGTAAGTCAGTGTCCTCGTTCAGTCATTCGGTTTTGTGCCCCCGACCCCCCCGACCCCACCCCGTCCCTCACCCCTCACCCCATCCCCCATCCCCACCTTCCGAGAAACAGGGATCCCCGTGGCTCTGAGCGAATGGGAATGGCGGCTGCTGGCGGCAGAACACGTTCTGCTTGTAACTTTGAGAGAGAAAAAAAAAAAAAAACACCTTGAACTAGCAGCATTTTGGGAGAAACTCCCTGCAGCATAGTTTCCCAATATTGCATCGACACACCAAGGTTTGTTTTTTTTTTTTTTGTTTTTTTTAAATATATAGTCTGCAAAGGTGCATTTATGAAAGTTTTTTATGTGTCGGTCAGCCTGCCTGGTCGGCGATTCCATCTTCCTGCCATAAAAGAAAGAGAGGAGAGCTTTATCTTATTAGATAAAGCAGATTTGGAGACATTTTTGGGGACATAATTTGCGGCTTAATAAAATGTTATCAAAACACCCAATCATGTCGTGACTCGAGTATCGTGATATTATTGCATTGTGGGGTCTTTGGTGAGCCCACGCAACTATAAACGACTAACTACTTGCCATTACGGCTCCAGGTAACAATTACTTGTGTCTTAGAGCCAAATATTTCATAGAGGAGCAAAGAAATGAGAAAATATTCCCATTTTTAGACTTTTTCTCCTCTTAAAATGTTACTCGGAACGATCAGTTATCAGAACGGCGTTTAATTAAATTAATCGTCCCAATAATGGCATTTGGATTTATTTGATAAAAGCAGGTGTGGGAAAGTTTGCCTGGCGTGGGCGTGCGTCCAGGCTCTTTTCGCCAGTTGACGAATTGCTAACTGAAAAACGTCGGGCAAAAAATGTATTTAATTGATTTATTTGGGAGGGGCATCACTCATTCATGGGCATCCGCAATACAGTGATGTAAACAGGCTGGATTTCGTGTTAATTTCCATCGCAGATGGAAAATTATTGGGACCAAAAGGGGGCCTGTAAGGTAGGGGACAATGATCTGGGCAAAGCTTAAAAGCTTTTAGGTTTAATACGGAGGTGAATGACACGCGGCCGGCCGAGCGTTCTGCTCCGTCACATGCGATCATGGCGACCGGATCAGCGCGTGACGGCGCTGGCGTGCGCTTCTCACTTCGCCTTCCATTCGCACTCCTGTTTTTCCTGCCATATCCATAAGCGCCCTGACCCCCTCGGGGCGCTCGTCGAGGCACCTCGTCGAGGTGCCTCGACGAGAGGTCGAGGCACCTCGACCTCTCGTCGCGCGCGCCGCGACCCTGCACCCGGCCGCGCCGCCGCTTAGTTCCACCGTTAGCATCCTCACGTCCCTGCCGCTGAGAATCGCAACTTCCTCCTCTTTCATGTCGGACGGTTTGTGCAGAAGACGCGTGTGTGTACCTGTGTGTGGAGGAGCGCGAGAATTGTTATCTCCGGGGAATTTTATTTTTTTTTCTTCTTCTTCTCATTCTCCCTTCCTTCTCCTCCTCTTGGCTCTCTCCTATTTTCCCCCTGAAGCTAGTCGGCTATTTATAGTGAGAAGAAGAGAGAGACCATCAAAGCTGGCTCCATATATCAAAGCCGATCCGATCGTCTCCCTCCGCCATGTCCTCCTTCCCAGCTCTGCTGTTCTAAAACGGGAAGTCAGGGAAAGCCCCAGAAGAAATTCTGCTCCGTCTGCCCACCAGAGACCCACCGGTGGGAAAACGGCTCAGGAGGGGTGGGAAGAGTGTGGGAATGTGCGAGGAGCGAGCGGGCGAGCGAGCGGGTTTTCCGCGTTCGCACGCGCGCAAACGCCGGCCGTCCTGCTCTGCTTGCATGCGCTCGCGCGCCGGCTCGTGGGACAGCGGCGGCGCCGGGGTTTGATGTGCTGATGCGACACGCCGCTCATTGTCGCCGCGGCAGCTAATGAAATTACAATGAGGCCTGGGAGGCCCGCGGTGGGCCGGCCCGCGAGGCACCGGCGCCTGAATCCATATTAAACGAACTGTTTTCTGTTTTCCCTCCAGCACGTGCCGCCGCCGCCGCCCCCGCCGCCGCCTCCTCCGTCCTCCCGCAAACACGTAGCGGGGGGGAAAAAAACAAGAGTGGCGCTCCGCAGAGACGCGGCGTCTAATGTCGGGAATCTAATGTGGTTTTAATAGGAGTGCAGCCCGAGTTCATTCACAGATGTTATTGACATGACTGCTTGTTGTGCCGAGCGGTTCCGTCTTTTTTAAGGTGGCTGCTATCGACGCCGCGAGGCCGAGTCGATACCTGCCGGAGTTCAGAATATTAAACTTTAATACCCGCTGAACGTTGCCTTTAAAATGAGGCTGCGCAACCTATACATGCTTGATTCTCTCAGGTTGGAGAAGGCTCCGATAGGCCAAAAAAAAAAAAAAAAAAGGGAGAAAAGAGAGAGAGAGGGATTTTGGAAGCCGAGGGTAGTGTGGGAATGAAGGGCGTATTTATTTATCTGTGTTTGTTTTTTATTAGGAGAGAGCAGCAACAAGAGGAGGGACCTTAGGGGAGGCAAAAAAACAACAACCAAACACCGAAGCATCTTTTTGATCAGAAATGATGACACGCTCAGAACTTTGGGAGATGCGTCACCACTCCCGCTGGCGCCGCATCGCGCCACCGTTCGCATCCTGTTCATCCCTGACAATCACAACGCCACTGTTAATGCCAAACATTTTGCACAGGATAAGACATTAAACGGTGGCAAAAAGAGACGTTATGCCATGCTTCATCATTTCATAGACGACAATCCATTTCTGTCCGCCTGAATGTTAGCGGGATGACGCGAAAGCTAGCAGGCTGCGAAAATCGCTGGAGCTTCAAAAGCTACAATTTTTGCGACATTTTCATGAATTTCTCCGGGAAAATATCAGGATCGAAAATACTTTCTGAATCCCTGAGGAAAGCGGACGGTCACAGTTGCTGCATGCCAGTGTAAACACAAAGTTACAAGGAAGAACGCACCAAAATATAACAAGATAGGACCAAAACGCAGACCGAGCGCGAAAAATCAAACCATGCCTCTTATAAACAAATCAATCGAAAACTATAGTAAGTAGAAATGAAAAGTAAAGCACGGAGCGATATGCAACAGATTATGAAGTCTGGAATATTACATGGATCTTGCTGGTGGTGCGGAATGCCAATGTGTATGTATACGGCTAATCCTGTTATGCCATTGATTTCATCTTTGATTCAAATCTGCGGTCCACTAATCACAATAATGAAATAGTCGCATGCGGCCTCGGAGACTAGCGGAGGAATCTGGGCGTCGATCCAGAACGCGCGGGACGACTCGGGCGCATCAGAAGCGGCTGGAAGGCTCCCAAAAGTAGGTGCCCCCTGACCTCTTTCTCGGGCGGCTTCATCGCTATTGTTTACGTTCGACGGCTGAATCCGTTTGACCTCGATGTAGCCGCGGATCTTGTTAGCAGCCGGAAAGATGCGGTCTACTGTATTCCTCCTCCTCCTCCTCCTCCTCCTCCTCCTCCCCCTGCACTCCAATCGGAGCAGTTCCTTCTTGATCTTGAACGAGACCCATAATATGAACACTGGCCTAGTTGTCTGCTCTGTCTCTAAATATGGGAAGGATGTCGGATCCGGCTACGTCGGGCTGTTTTGAAGTCGAAGTCGGGCTTGCGACTCCCCTTTGATTCCGTCGTAGTCGAGTGCGAATCGAGTACCGTGTTCATCGTTTTCCCCGGGTGGAGTTTCTGAAGCTCGTTATGCCCGCGAGGCAAGTCGTAAAAAAAAAAAAAAAAAAAAAAAATTCGTCAAACCCAGACGGCGGCAGAAAATAACTACGCCCTCCCCCATCCTCGCCG
>CAAKHG010050825.1:11685-24121 GCA_901007715.1 Dactylopterus volitans
CCAGACTGACGTAATGGAAAGATGCTTCAAAAATATGATGATTACTGGAAAAAAAAATAAAAATAAAAATATCTGTGATGTGAGCTTGACTTTTGCTCCAGGTTTATCTGTTCACATAGTCAAAATAGTAATACTGAAATGCTAACACATTTAAAGCAGCCCAAACAAAAAAAGCAACTAATGACTTTTTTAAATATACAAACTATGAACTGTCTATGAGGAAAAACTAAAATAAAATGCACACTATAGTACATGTTAGCACACTGACACGCTGGTTCTGTGCTTTCCAAAGAGGCCTGGTGCGCCCAATTTCTGGTTCATCATTACATAAAAATTTATTCAAGATAATGTGGCTAAAAACACCATTCATATTTCTGTCCCTATTAGACTTCATATTAGCAATATTGCCAGACAGACGAGCAATGTTTTAACAAAAAACACAAACACATCAATTTTGCAAAACTGGAACTACCCTGCCCTTTAAAAGTGTCCACAAATAAAAAAAACATGATCAATCACAGACAAAGATTTTGTCTAAAATATCTAAACTCAAGATTAACTTACTGCTTTTTCTTGGAGCTTTTATCCTCCCAGCACTCTTCTGATGAGGCAAAAATGGAAGGCCATGTGATTGGAAACTTAATAAAATGTAAGTTTTGAGTTTGCTGGTTAAAAGTTAATGTATTTTTTCATTACAATAAAATTTCAACATTATGAACAAAAAACAAAACAAAAAAAAGCACAAAAAATAAGCAAAAAGCTTGACACCAGGAGATACAATAAGCTTACATGCAAAATCCACTCCTTCATTGACACAAGTTTCAGCTGGCCTAATTTTTGGTAAAAAGGTTTTCAGCAAAGTAAAATCTCAAACCCACCCACACACGATACACAGACGCACACCTGCAACTGCCATTTTGCATGTACTACCAGCCATCCATGTACCAAAAATTTGTCATGACATGCATGCTGTTGAAAATTGCGTGCTCCAGGGCTGCAGGCACATATCACCCTATCACCTGAGCTAAAACAGCCTCTCTGAGCCTTCCATGTGCACCATGGTCTGCTGAATGAGCTTACCAGCAAAGTCGAGGACTAAAATGACTCACTTTTCCGTGTAGAATATCGTGTAATTTAACAGTTACTTAAGTCTAATCAGCTTGGCTGCAATAGTTTACCCTTTGAGCTATTAGTGTTAACAGCAAGAAAAACAATCGCAGTCCCATACGCTCATTGTGCTGCACTGGGAAAATGTTTCTACATTCAAGTCATTTAAAACTGACATTTAAAGGACAGGATGAATTCAGTGCTTGAGGAAGTTCTCTTCTTCGCGCCACCAAAAGGAAAACAACATCTTAGTAAATGTCAGAGCTCTTCCAGCATCTCCCCCATTGTTGAGAAAAAGTGACATTGATTGTGTTCTTTCAGCTGGTTGCCAAAGTCCCGAGAATGATAGATGAAGTGTTACTTTGCAGACTATTTTTAACTTTTCCAAACCAGTGCACAGACATCCCATCTGGACAGGGTTAGGAACAAGGCGGCACAAGTTCCTTGCCATCACTTACAGTAACAGACACTGTGAGTTCTCCTCAGAGGTCAGAAAGCAGTATTTCTTACTTGTTTATGTGTCACAGCACAATAAATGCAGCTCGGGTGGCAATTTTCAAGAGGTGATGCATGACTGTTTAACAAGCTTGACAAAGCTGTGATAAATGGAGGCAATAGTTTATAAAGCCACAAACAGCACTTTTTCTCCCCAGTGCACGATTGTCTGTTTGATTAAAACGTGAGAGAGGACCCTAATGGGCCCGCTCAACTCTAGGTTTGATGTTATGACACAAAAGTTGAGCTGATGGTTAAATTCGGAATTAAGGCTTACCCAATAAAATTGATCCTTGACCGGTGTGTGAGGGGTCGGAGTCAGGTGAGGGTCCTATCATGGTGGGATCGACAAGGCTGCAGCTGACTCATAGTCATTAATTGCATGCCAAATAAGGAAGATTAGTGGAAGGGTAAATTATATCTAATTGTGAATAAGAATTTAAGCAAGATCATCAGCAAATGGTATCAATAGTGCGGTCCCCCCCCACCCCTTTACTGTTCACGTGTCATTTTACACCATTATTCTCTACCAACTCGCAACTAGAACTAGCAACAAGGGTACCCACGGAAATATGATGACGTCCATATACAGTGAGAAAATCTGAGTAGGGTGGTGATCAGACTGGTGGCTGAATCAACAAAATGGCAAACTTGGCCACGGCCATCCACTCTTGGCTCCCGTGTCCAGCTGGTCTTTCACATTTGCAAAGGAGACGAAAGTGTCCTTTAAAAACCGCAATCACTGTTTGTTTCCTGTTTCCAGCTGCTAGTTTCACATTTAACAGCCTCAATTATTACCTTATTATTGTAGCCATGACAACAAAAGTCACCTAACTGTAAGAAAGTAGTAGCTTATATCCAAGCCATGATGTTTTCCCAATCCTAACCAAGTGTTCTTGTGCCTAAACATAACCAGGCCTTATCCGTAGCTTTGACACCTCATTAGACATCATTATTTTTCAAAAGTGAAATTCATCTCAGAAGGCTGTGTTGACGGTAAAATATTGGTCATTAAATGACAACCTCTTTACAATGGAAGTCTTTGGAGACTGAACGGCGTTAAATGAAATGTTTTGAAGTGTGTAGACATGACATGAAATGTCAGTGTGTAGACATGACATGAAATGTCATTTAAAGGGCTTTGATATTTTAACATAATCCCATTGGATCACATTGAAAAGTCATTAGATGTTGGTGATTCAAAGTATAGATATAACACGTTTTTTCTGTCTTAACAGTAAAATTTGAGGATTACATGCTGGCAAAAATAATTGGTCCATCTTAGTCCAGGAACGAGATGATTCAGTTAGTTTAATGACGGCTGATGTCAAAGGAAAAGTGGCATTTTTACATGAAACTGATGTTCTGCTGTCTGACCATAGATTGCCACATGGTCATAAAGTTGTATGAATATTGCAGCGTGTCCAATAACTTTTTTTTCTGCTGTAATTGAAAGATTTGCCAGTTATATTACATTGTTCTGAAACGTTTGAATAATTCAATCTTGGACAAGGGTGCTGAGTGGGGTTTTGATCATCCTGGGATGCCACTCTCAATTAACAAGGAAGTGCCAAAAGCTTCTACTCAACATGAAATAGATTAGACATAGCTTTTAGAAGATCTGTTGATATATTGTGCCATTGTTTGTTTAGAACATTCTTGGTTTAAAGTAGACTGAAGAACATCTTTACATGAATAAAGTATATGATTTGAGCAATGCCTCAGTTGCTGTGTGTTTTCTGTGCAACTCGCCTTTTGCCAATTATGTTCTCGAATAGCTTGAAAATCAGAGGGGTCTTTTTATATGTACTTGAGACTGGGAGTATGGAGACAGAGGTGATAACTATAAGTTATTTTACTTTTTACAAAGCGGGTATAATGTCATAATTAACAATTATTCAGATGTCAAGGAATTCTATTTTTCTGGCTTAGTGCTGAATTTCAGTTGGAAAAACTGTAAAGAAATCAAAGAAATCAAAGTGATCAAGTTTAATAAGCTCCACATGCCTTCTATATGCCTCCAGTACAGGATAATAACCGCTTACAACTAGCCTCTAATATCTTTGCTTTGATCTTTGACCTCACAGGATGGATGACCTATGAGGGAAGGCCCTTACGCAGAGGGGCTGCCCAGCGATTAGCCTGGGTCCTCTTAATGTTTATGCTGGAAGGGGTGTGTCAGGATGAGAGTACACGGCTGAGATCCTTTGAGAGAAAGGGAGATACACCCTGCCACATGGTAAGCTTTGAATGTTAATGTCAAGTGACGATACCGAACAATGCAGCAGCGGCGGCCCAAATGAAAAACGTCCTCCTGTCTGCAGCTCGAGCAGCGGCCCCCACAGAGCCGCTTTAATACAAAGTTCCGTTCTGTTTCTTTTCCCGGGCCGACCGCAACATCCACAAATAACTCTATATTCCACATAATGCATTTTATCAGCACAATATTCTCACTTCATACCTCTATTTTTGACTTTATAGTTAGAGAGGGTGTTCCTGTGATTATGGTTATACAGCAAACAATAACTGGAGTCAAGTTTCCCTCTGCGCCCTGCGAGTCTCAAATAGCGTGTCTACCGCAAAGAGAGCCCTAGGTTTTCAATTACACCCTCAAAGTGGTCCCCAGTCGTTCCCCCTGACACAGGTGGTGGGATGGAGAATGTGGAGGGGCAAACCTTCTGTTCCATTTAACAAATATGTGGGAAAAACGCACTCTGAGCCATATTTGTTTGGAATGTTTTATGGTTACAGATGTGACTCCTACTGCGCCAACGTCACCTCAGACTAACGATTTCTCTGCCCTCCTATAAGCACTAATTACAGCAGCTCAGCCCCTCATCACACGCAGGACTAATTAACATGTAGCATAACCAAAGACTATAGTTGCCTGCCATTATACTGCACTTCACACATTATATCGTAAGCATAGAACTGGCTATTTAAGGACTAATTTTAATGATGTGCCTCGAGTGTAAACGTTTTACAAAAGTTCGTTAAAAATTGTTTTTTAAGAATCGCACCAAACCTGTGGTTGGCATTTTCCTGGGTGGCCCCATATTATTTTGGGGGGTCCCGGGGTGCAGAATATTATAATGTCCCACCCAGTTTTCTCTCACTCAACACTCATCTGTGTTTCAGCGTGCATTGTATGCATGTGTGTGCGTGTGTGTGGCGGGGAACGGGGAGAGGGGGCGAGCAATGAGCCACCAATGAAGAATACAACCCGCCAATCTCAAGAGGCATTGTGTGGAAGGGGGAAAAAGAAAAAGGTAAGAGAGAGAGAGGCAGAGCATTGCGACCAGACTCCTGAACTGGAGAACCGCGGTGCTCCACCAGAGGACTATGAAGGGGAAGCCCACACAGCAGGAACAGCGGTGTAGAACGACGTGATGGGAAAACATCTACGTATTGATTTTCATCAGTTATAACAGACTGCCAAAAAAAAAAAAAAAAAAGGGAAAAAGGAAAAACACTGACATATGTATCATGCCTAAATCTGGCCAGCTTCCTCAGCGATATGTCATGTGTAAAGCTATATCGTATGGTTCTGAGTGTCTGAGGGGGGCCCCCAGGTCCCATACCAGGACCAGGAAGCAAATTCTTGTGTTTCACCTTGAACGAGCAAAGATCAACGGACAGAGAAGAAATGGTCCTTTTGGCTGAGATATTGCCTCCTCACTCCAGCTTAAAGCCTTGACCTGCTAGCAGCGCAGGGGCATGAGTGAAAACTCTTGCATTACTTTTAACATGCATGCAACTGCCACCAACTGCATGCAAACAAACGCACCACCAGTGAGCACTGCAGTGTATTAACCACATAAATCAAACGTTTTCGGCATAAACAGCACAGGACGGAAGCACAGAAAGCCGCCTCAGAACCTAAACCCTTAAATGGCGGTAGCGCCCTTTGACCCCTTCGGTCCTGAGACGGGAGCCCACTTCTAGACACACACACACACACACACTTGCATCTGCAATTAGCACTCATTAGAAATTGGAAATTTAATTAGTGGTCTGAGTTTGTCATGAGGAAGCATTTCCTCTGTCTGCAAGCCAGCCGCAGAGCCAGTGTGGTGTCTTCACGCCTGTTAGCAGAAAGCAATCTGAAATGGAAATACTGTTATGGCTGTCCTCCACACCCTTCTGTCATTTGTGTTAACCAAACCCGCCCAGAAATAAAATTACTCAAATGCAAGGGGATTTTCTTTTTTCTTTTAAATCCTTTCTCTCTTATACTCCTGTATTTCTTTTCTTTTTTTTCTCTCTGCAAGTGGAAAAGCAGCACGCTTTGCGGAATCCAGTCAGCCCACGCACTCGGTCAGGACACTTGATTCCAATTAGATATTTTTCTTTGCTTTCTTGTTCTAGCCTGTCTGGGCCTCCTGCTTTTATCCCTCCCCTTTGCCCTCCCCGCTAACTCCCTCACTGTTGAACTCTCCCCACCTCTCTCCCATTTCCTCGCTTGTGTACTCGTTTTCTCAACCTCTATCACAATATGTAGTTGTTGTTTTTTTTGTTTTTTTTTGTGGAGCACAGTTCTACCACTCCGCTGTCATGTATTCTTTCACTGGCAGATTTCTCACTGCCTGATATCCTGTGACCAATTTTAAACTCTTGACGCTGTCGCACACCAGCATTGTAAAACACTGTAGCAAAACTTTCACAGCACACACAGCCAAAAGTGTCCATGATGATAAAGCAGGGATTTAGGAGGCTTTAGACGTCTTCTTTCTTTCGCGCCACGCAATATTTATTAACCCATGGAACCATTTGATTACAGTGTGAGGTCGGCTCCATGTTGTGAGTGTCCACCCACACTCACTAATGATAGTTTAGCCATTGAGTGCATACAATGCATTTCACCCGGATTGCAGTAGCCGCATGTAATTCCTCATCCAAATTACTGTAATTACAACATTCCACGATCCTTTGTGCGCTCCTTCTTGTTTCTTGTCTCTGCTTTCTTTTATTCATCAAATCAAATAGAGGCTATCAGTCCTGAAGATTAGCATTCTTTGTTTGGAAATGATTGTGCAATCTAGTAACATGGGTGTTTCTACGGTCGCATACAAATGACATAAAGCCAAAGACAGAATTGTAGTTATATTTTAATAGAAATGAGACAGTTTTTATATGAAAAGGCTATTATTGCTAATGCGGAGTCCATTTGTGTTTTGTTCCAAGCGCCACACACCGATGATTTAGAAGGCATTGCTTCAGACTAAATCGCTTCCAAGTGGGGGGTTCCTCTGTGGCGTCCAGCCCGTCACTCCACGAATGAGGCCTCAGGTTTCTGCTCCATGTTACATGGAAGTTTCCAAGAGCCAAGCTATTGTATTTGTCAGCCACATTCATCATGTAGCTGTACAACTTTGGAAAATTCTGAGTTACAGTTTGCAATTTCATGGCTAACCACAATAAAAGTTGAGTAAGTATATTCAGTATATTCAATATTTTCAAATTGGTATCATCAGCGTGTGGCGATGGGGGGGCTTGCAATTTGATTTGTTTTTCAGCCAGCAAGGCTGCGTTTCTTATTGTGTAATTGCCTGACGGCGGGCTAAATTAATTTCTGTTGGGAAAGGCTGAGCGGCAAAGTCACTTCTGGTCACACACAGTCAATTAGTCGTGTTTCTGGGTGGGATTAGGTTACAAATGGGCCAGCTGCAGTAGTGAGCTCTGATTAGGACTGATGCTCAGGGGACAGATTAGTAATGAACAAGCATGAGGGCAAAGTATATGCATGCTTGTTTATTCTCCAGTTTCAGTTGAACATACACATCGCTGAATGTTGAGCAATAGTGGCTACGGTGTGCTGTAGGGTCCGTGTGCTGCCCTCAGTTATGAAAACTACTTCCTGCTCACTGGGGCCAAACCATTCATCACAAGGAGAGGAGGAATGGATGCAAACATGCCCCCAAGTCAAGGAGAGAATACATTCAGTAAGTCAAAAAATCATCAGATCGCCTCAAAACACAAAACACATCCACCTCATCCGGAAGATAAAATCTAATGCCGTGCATGGACTCAATGTGGATAGCAGCTGGACTTCTGTTATGTGCTTTCCAGATTCAGTCAAGGCTTCAAAACTCTCAATTGCACTGTAAAGAAACCTACTGCATGTTCAGTGACATTTCACTTGGACGACAGCAGGCAGATTATATCAAACAAAGTCATCCCACCTCGGGAGCCTTGATATTCTCCCAAATACGTGCAGGAGAAACAGAAACTAAAAACCAAAGCAGCGAAAGGGAGTATTGCCAGGTCATAGTGTAGAAGTGGTAGGCACAGGATGCTGATGTGTTTCAATTCCCTGTGACGCGTCAGTGTCAGCAGAGCTGACATTATGGTGACGTTAGTTTAAGGGGAAAGACATTTGGCGAGAAGTCTTGGTTCTGCTGTGACATCCCTCCTGCTTCTGGTTGATCTCATCTATGACTTTCAACATCTGGACCCATTAGCACTTGCGGGCCAGAACGTGTTTGCTAACAGCTAGCATATACACTTACTGACTAGCGGTGGGTTGAGATCGCACCGCTTTCTTTTTCTCTGCTTCGGTTCCCAGTCAGTCCTCGCCTCTTCGCATCCGCCATGATGTCTCTACTGAAAAGTCAGAGCTTGCTCCTAGCGCCGTGAAGTATTTTGTACTGCTCCCAAGCTACTCAGCTCAAGTTACAAAGTGCAATAACAGGCGTTCAGGGGGTGGACTTGGAACGACAAATCCATCATTCTCCCCATTATAAGTTGGTGTCCATCAAAATTATTCGGAAGCTGTTATTCTAAGATTGAAAAAGTACCTTATTGCATCTTGAAAGCATTTTGCTTGCTCTCCACTCGTTAAAAGAAAACGAATTTCATCGCTTGAATGAGGAATTATTTTAAAAGTCATGTTTACTATTAAGCTGTCCTCCTGCAGCTTTTTATGCAAATGGATAGAGCTTAAAAGGAAATAAGAATGCATCCAAGATCCTCTTTAGAAGTCTTTCAGGGTTTTGAAAGTGCCAGCAGGTGGGATTTCTTTTTGACTATCACTGAATATCATCTCATCTAAATGAGGCACACATGCCGTTATCCAACCGCTGGTGTAGGATTTCGTTTTAAAAAGTGCCTGAAGAATCTTGTTTCAATGCACTTGAAGGAACTGAGAGGAAATGTTGCACTGACAGACGTGTCATCAGGGAAAGTTGGGACCACACAGGCTCATCCTTTCATAGCCCGTCAAGGACGAAACCACGCATGCATGAAAGATCTACAACTGCAAGAGAAGTCTAACCTTGCTCTCTGCCTTTTAAAAACCACTCGCCAGCCTTGAGTGTCTCCTGAGTGGGACAGATGCAACAAAGCAAGGCGACCTCTTGGAAGGGTCAAGGAATAACACAGGGACGCTCAGGGGGGAGTGGTGACCTTACTGGAGGCATCTATCATTCACTGAAGATGTTGGCACCTTACCCTCCACCAACCCCCTACCCAACACACACACATTAGCATTCCCGAACATGCGCGCACACACTTTTATACTGTTTTCATGACAGGAGATCCCTCATGAATGTGGCCCTCAGAGAACCCTTGAGAGAACGCAAGGCCACTCTCACCGCTAACAGTGACTCTGCATGGCACAAGCTCTTGCACATCTGCATTTCACAAGACAACCCAAATGAAAAGCTGCCCCCAGACAAGTGTGCTCTGTCAAGGGCTGAGGGCCGTTTTTATGTCTCCCTGACACCGTCTGGGACATGCAGGGTCAGCTCTGAAGGAGTGCTTGTTCACGGTGGTTACAGTCATTGATACAGTCGTGGGGCCCTCCTCCTCGACAATACCCACATTATCCATTTGTCTCTTTTCTCTGCCTCTTCTGATGTGCGCCAGGCATTATGCCGTGATATCTGACACACACACACAGAGTCACCGTGTTATGGCCCCACTCAAGTGACGGCATAAATTCAGATTGTGGAAGAATTATTCTGGTCTGTCTGGCAATTAAATACACTCATGTGTGGCTGTCCAGGGCAGCCAGCCAGACTCTCGTCGGCACCAGTCCCACTCTGATCTAATTCTACAAGCGCCTCCTTTTGTCTGTGGTGACACGTTTTTATCAGAAGGGAATGTGTTTTATAGGATTGGAATATCTCTTTCCCCTCGCACTTCCTACGACTTTCAGCACAACAGCAAAGGCTTTGAGGAGTTCTTTTGGTAAATTCAAACAAGATGAGGCCACCTCAGTCATCAGAAGTCTGCGGGACATAAAAGTTATGCTCAGTTTGTTTTATTGTTATTTAAATCTCGTGGTGGTTTATTGCCCTGTGAGATAAAAATGTTGCATTATCTCTGTTTAATCTGCTAGAACACACTGTCTGCAGAGTCACTCATCACACTCACAGTAAAACGCTATTCGTGGGCAATGTGGATATTCTGAGACGTGGTGCAGGTTACCCGCCATCTCTGTGTGTGCAGAAGATACTTGTTTATTTTGGAGTTGAGTGACAGTGAACACAGCACAAGGCCTAGACTTCAGAGACAGGAGACATCACGTCAGAGCTTTCCCCACCACAGCGGGAGCCGCTAACGAAGGTTCACCCCCACCAACACCAACTGCTCGCAATGCACACGCTCATACTCGCACCGTTGCCTTCAGAGGGGACCTACCACCCTGCTGCAGAGCCTGGCACCTCGCCAGTGGAGAGGAGGAGGGTGGGGGGTTTAAGTGTGGAGCCTGGCCTCGCCTCATCCAAAACACAGAGACCACTTAAAACACATTCCTCCAGATATTTAACACAGCAGCTCAACAGCTGAGGTCCTCCAAGCTCTAGTGAACTGGTTGGGGTCGGTGTGTAGCGGGCTGATACAGCATGGGGGGCTGTGGGATTAAGCTATTACCTTAACCACAGGAAATAGATGAAATATGATACTCAGGAGTTTCACGGAACCTGCGGTCGAGCGGTGTTTTCATCGAGCTTGGTTTTTTATTTTGCCATCTCACACTTTCTAGACACCTTTCATTATCAGTCATCGCATGGAAAAGCTGGCAAAGGTTCATCAGAAGTGGAGAAAAAGAGATGGAGCGTTAAGAGTGGGACAAAAAGAGTGACTCACAATAAGAGGATTATGAACCAAAAAGCCTCTGGCAAATGATGTCCTTATACTTAAACTGCAAACATAGGCAATGTGAATGATGGTATAAAACTTATATGTCCATGACAAGTGGGAGCGTGTCACACATGGATAATGCATACTTACCCCACGGCCATGTTCACTGACACACCTATTCAGACACATGACTCACAGGCTTTTATGGGCGTTTTACCTTATATTCAGTCCCGCTTTGTAGTGTTTGAAATTACATAAATTTCTGGAATTAGTGCAATATTGAGCAAGAACACTATTACCAGCAAACACGAAAGGCCTGCAGTGTAATCCGTCAAAGTACAACCACTGAAAGAGCTTGTTTTTGCCGCTGGCTGGTTGAAATTGTTATTTTGAGGAAGGGATCGGTATAGGGGAACAGGGACTGTTTTGTTTTGCTTCTTGTACTCTCTGCCGTAACATCCTATACTACTGGCTTATTGAATGATTGTTTAAGTTTTTGTTATCTTGCAAAGCTATCTGATCCTGTTCCCATTCCAGGTAGTCAAATAGTGACACCCTTGTGCATGTGTATGAGAAGGAGCGGGCTGTCCATTAACTGTAATATAAATGCTTTAGCGGTGGTGGAAGATGCGCAGAGCAACTGTTCTTGTCATAGCGTGGCTGCATGAATGGCCTTGATAAAAGTATGTTTCAACCAACATTCCTAAAACCTGGCCATTTGTCTTGTGCCTAAACCCAACCATACCTTAACTATAGCACTGAAACATAGAATACGTGTAATGGTTTTGGAGGGTGCTGTAAAATGTGAACAGTTACAATCACTGTTTGTGAGAGACAAATGAGAAAGTGGTCATTGCAAACGGGAGGTGAGCAAATGCCAGTCACTGCGAAGTCTGGTGTTTGTCAATCCCATCCAGCTCCTGTCTTAACATACAGTTCAGCCTGTCTTGAAACACAAGTCAAATGCCAAGAGAGGCCTGGCTCTTTAATCGGATCGTTTGACTGAGAGGAAGGCCCACTGCATCTCATCCAGACCTCCTGCATTAGATACATGATGAGTAAGAAAGTGTCTGTATTTGATGCACATAGATGCAAGTTGAATGTGTTGGCCTGCAGCAGGTCACCCTGCTCTCAAGAGAGATTTTTTTCTTCATTAAAAAAGTTGTTTAGGCTTCCCTCTCCTCTTTGACTGACAATAGTCATCCCAGTCGAAACAGCTTCTGCGAACACAATGGTCTGCAAGCTGCAGTACACAGTACGCAGACAGTGCTGTCATCCATGTGTAACACAACTAGCCACAACTTCAGTGTGTCACTCTCCCCCAAAGTCTGTGAATGGATCGTACATCAGTCTGTTGCCTTCATTTGTAAATATGTAAGCATGAATCATTGGGTGTTTTTTTAAAAAAAAAGAAACTTTTACATAACACTAAGCTTACACATTTTGTATTCCCAAGCACTTACTCCACTCTTCACCGGATGGCGGCCCCATGTTCACATCTCCCTACAACAACTCACCTCTCACTCTCCTGCGAGATTTTAGAAAAAGTCTTCATGTTAGACACAGTTCTCTAGGGATGCCCTCCATAATGTTGTTACGTCCCTTAAAATAATAAAGTGAGCATGTGAGACCATGGCAAAAGCAAATATTTTTTACTGGACATGCTTTGACGGTGGACAGTTGCCGCGTTGGACTGCAGGTGGAGACGTTTTGTAGTTGCCCCTCATGTGTTGATCCGTCATTAAGGAGA
>CAAKHG010050826.1:31473-53866 GCA_901007715.1 Dactylopterus volitans
GAAGGCGCCCTTTGAAATCAAATCCGATTTTTTTTTTTTTTTTTTGGCATGTTTTATTGAAACAGCTTGGCACCACTCCTAGCGAGCTCGTTATTTCACAGCTAGCAGTCTCGCACTGGTTTCGGCGACAAGTCTTTTTGCAAGTCCGAGCAAATACTTGTTAATCACTGTGGCCTGATGAATGGAAACTACATGCAAAAATTAAATGTCAAGCGTTCCTTTGAGAAAATCAGCCCTCTCCCTGCCATAGCAGTAGAAGCTTTAGGATATCTATGGAGGAATGTGCTCGTGATGTAACGTCTGAATTTGCAGATGAAGCCCAAAGTAACAAGGAAGCTTTTAAGCGGCTGTCTTGGACTTTCCCCACAGATAGGACTTAGGTCTCAGTGGACCTCTTGCATGCGGAGGAGTTGTTGGCGTAAACTGTGGCTCTATTTTTATCAAATGTGAATGCAACTTGGATGTTTTTACGCAGTCTTTACCAGCGTTGGAAGTTTTTCTAGTACGGCGAAAATCATAAATGGGGTTATTTAGACTTTTCAAGCTGAGTTTGTTTTTGAAACCTGCCACTTGACATGCAAAAGTGGCAATTTGTGTGATAGCTGTGCTACTTTCAGTCATGCCTGGCAAGGGAACAGGCATTACCTTGCAGGATGGATACATTTTTTAAAAAAAAAAGTAAAATGTATTGTACATTTTGAATTGTTAATCCTTTATTTTAGTGCTCATCCTTTGTGGAGATTACTGCCCTATGTTTGGAGAAAAAGAAGTTAATCCAAATGCTTAAGATGTCTTGCATTTAAACAGCTTTGAAAAGCCTAAACTATATAGATTAGGCGTTACAAATGCTATTTTTGAGGGGGTGGGGGATTCTTAAAACCTGAGCAGTAACATTAGAAGTGGATTGAACACGAGTGCTAGAGTATGAATAACTTGGTCCCAAGTCAGGGCTGTGTGACATCTTTATGCGGTTTCATTAAGCGAAGGCCTTAATTTTGGTGTGAAGGATTAGAGGGACTCTAAGGGACTGGACACAGACGCGGTTGGGAACTATCTGAGGCTATTATGTTCCGCTGTATGTCTTAAGACCATGTCAACGTCTTTAACGTTTGTATTCTGATTCTCCTGCAGACCGACTCCTCTCCTTCTTTGTCACTCGCCCAACTCACCAAGGTACTGTTTCTGTACACGCCAGTTATGCTTCCAAGAGAATGACACAAGTTGGACAGAAAAAAAACCCTTTACTCTTTGGTTTTGAGGCGCATATCCACCTATTCGGTATTCCTCTGTCCCCCCCCACCCCCGTGTGTTTTTTTTAGACTGCTAACCTGGTCGACGCAAACGCTTCGGAAGAGGACAAGATCAAAGCAATGATTTCTCAGTCAAACCACGAATACGACCCAATTCAGTTAGTATACACAAAAGTTTTCCCTCGTACACGATCAAAGCCAGATTTATGTTCTTAAGGTCATGAATAGCAATAGATAATTTATTTTTTGTAAATATTGAAATTATCTCCGTAGTTACTCCAAAAAGGCCGTTGGACCTCCACCTGCTCACTACACCTGCTATCGCTGTGGAAAGGCCGGTCATTACATCCGGCAGTGCCCCATGCTGATGGTAATGATCGTGTATCACCTGAGCTTTACAGTCCGCTGTGTCCACTTTGTAACTCAAGAGAAATTGTTTTACCTTTGGCTGATGAAGATTTGATTTTCTGTTCGGTTTTGCTTAGGTGCAGGACAAAAGCGTGGAGGGTCCCAAGCCTGTAAGGATTAGTAAGGGGATCCCTCAGAGCTTCATGGTGAAAGCGGAGCCGGGCACCAAGGGAGCCATGTTAACCAGCACTGGAGAATACGCCATACCTGCCATAGACGCGTACGTATTCTTGTGCAGCACCTTAAGTAGCATCATAGCTGCCTTTATCATAAGCAACTGTGCATCGGAGAGAAGTTTTCCACATAGGATATTAGCAATAGCTTTTTTTTTTTTTTTTTTTAAATTTCAGCATTACAAAGTCTTGTATAACAAAAAATGTCATTCTTTATGCAGGGAGGCATATGCACAAGGAAAGAAGGAGCGCCCCCCGTTTGTTCCCCATGACCAGTCGTCCTCGGAGGACGATTCCGACCCGATCCCAGACGAGCTCCTGTGTCCGATCTGCAATGACCTGATGACTGACGCTGTGGTGATACCCTGCTGTGGGAACAGCTACTGCGATGATTGTGAGTGTGCGCTGATGTCGTGCGGTGCTGATAAAAATCTGGTATCTACAAACCTCTCGTCAGCCCCATTTGCCCTCCATCTAACCTTTTGAGTGCTCAGGAAGAAACGCGGTAGAATGTAGATTTAAGTTAGATTAAAGGCAGCCTGAATCGAGCTGCGTTTTTAATCAGGAAGCTCATTTTTGTTCATTGGAAATAGTTTGCTCTTATGTTCCACCATTTATCAGAAAAATTTAATGGGCAAATGTTAAGACTGTCTGACTTAAGTCAATGCTGAAAGGATTTACAGTAAGAGTTAATATAAAGACTTATTTTTTTTCCTCTAGGTATCAGGACTGCACTGCTGGACTCGGAGGAGCACGTTTGCTTCACATGCAAACAGTCAGATGTTTCACCTGATAATCTCATAGCCAACAAGTTCCTTCGACAGGTAACGCAGTTAAAAACATAACCCCAAGGTGTGTGTTTTTTTTCCAGTGTGTTTGCTTGAGTTAAGACTCTTTGTTGTTTGTAATACAGGCCGTCAACAATTTTAAGAATGAGACGGGGTACACGAAACACGTGAGAAAGCAGTTTCAGCACTCGGCGCCTCCTCCTCCGCGCCCTCAACTGGTCAGGCCCCTGCACTCCCGACAGCAGGACCCGCTGCTGGCCAACATCTCTCACCCTGCTCCTCCAAGCGCACCAACCACTGCTCCTCAAGCTCAAGTCCCGCCCACTGCACCACCCGCTGCCACCGCCGCAGGCGCGCCTTCTCCTCCTGCTGCTACCGAAGAAGCACAAGATGCCTCACCAGTTCCTGCGCCCGTTGTTGATCACCATTCTCCTATGCACTCAAACAGTCAGGGTGAACCTCCTCCACCAGGGTGAGTTATTTTTCTCCACGGCGGTCTGTACACTTTAATCAACGCACATGTACGTTTTTCTGAAAATTAGCAGCCATTTTTTTCCCGCACATTTGATCACAAATCTGTTTGTGTTCAGTGAGACGGACCCTGAGCGCACTGTGACGCCAGACTCATCTGGAAATTCTGAAAGTGGATCACAAGTGAGTCTGCCTGGTAGAGTAACAGTGTACTTGTTTGACATCCATCATCAAAGTTGTTTCCCACTGCAAATCTTGTCATTAATGAAATGTAATTTCCATTTGACTTTTTTTTACCTCACAGTAATCCTGCAGTTTTCATAAATGTTGATTAATCCATGTATACCAAGTCTGTGCAGTTGTAGATCCATATTTAATCCAAGGGGATTATTATATGTTGACCATCACGCTGTACCAGAGCAGATCCAGCTCATTGGTATTGTGGTCAGTCTGAGCACATTTTAATGGATTGGTATTGACTAAAACAAATCCAATCAGAATCTGATCCTCGCCTCTTTGAGTTTCCCCTCCCCAGCATGCATGTGTTGCAGCGCTGCTCTTTGTCAACATTCAGCCTCCATAAGCGCTTTGCTGGACAAGCAAATGTGACAAATGACAGTGGCATGCGGATTATCATTAAAGAGAACAGAGGACAAAATGATAATGTAACAGCATCTTAAATGGTAGTTACAGTTGCTTCCCCTCAATTCTTTTAACAGTTAACATACTTTTTGATAGGCCAAAGTTTGACTCGTGCTGAAATGCAGTCGTGTGCTGCTGATATAAATCTGGTATCTACAAACCGCTTATCAACCCCATTTCCTCTCCATCTAACCAACTGAACTCCGAGGAAGAAATGTGGTAGAGTGTAGATTTAGTAAGTAATGTCATTTCTGAACTCGTCTAAAGATTTGCTGTCAGGCAAGAGCGCCTCTGTTGCACAGTTTTACAATTGCTGCAGCAGAATGAAGGTTTTTAGTTTCATCAAAGCCTGCAAAGATTCATCCTCTCACCAGCTGACCATGGAATTTCAGAAGTGAAAATGCCGCAATCAACCTGAGATTCATTCTTTATCTGTAATGGGCTCAGGGTCAAATCAACCTGAATGGGACATCCCTGTATCATAGCCTTGCAAACAGCATTTTCTTTACTGTCCAGAGTGCATATTGTTAGAAAGATCACCATTATCTTCACTGGCCCCTATATGAAGAATGGCCATCCTCAGCACATACTTGTACATCTTTGACTCCTTTTGGAGGTAACTATATTTCCCTCTCTGACATCTCTCACAGGGTTACCATTTAAGAGTTATTGGCCACCCACCACCTCCAAGGCCATCTCATCCACTGGGTAAGAAACCTGCTATTGTTTACGAAGGTGATTTAGAAAGTATGAGAGAAAAGAGATGAGTAACTAACCAACCGTCTTTGTACCTTCTTAGGCCACCAGTCACGGCCCCACCACTCTCAGAGAGGAAGTAGTAGACACTGGGAAAGGTAAGGCCTGTCTATTATATGTCTTGATTTAGTAAAAGTTCCTTTTTCAGTATGTCAAGTCTCACGGAGCTTCTCATTGTTTCTCCTTGTATCAGGTCCTACAGAAGTAGGGGGGAGCACCCCTCCGCTCATCTCCACCCGGCTCCACCTCCTATACCTGCCCCTCCAGTCTATGCAGCACAGTCCCTGTACCCGCCACCGCCGCAGCCCTACCCCTCTCTGTACACCGCTGGTCCCAGCCTCGGCGCTCCTCCCGCAATCGGTTACCAACCCCAGCCCGTCTTTGCTGCAGGACCTCCGGGGGTCAACCCTCCATGGGTTGCCCCTGGTGGCCAGCCCCCTCTCCTCCCTCTGTCATCTTCTCTGGCTCAGCCACCCCTCTCAAAAGAAGATTTCTACAGACAGCGACACCACAGACAGGACAAGTGAGTAATTCCACTCTCTTTTGGGTCTTCAGCTACCGATCATTAATGAGGAATTATTCTCTTTAATTAGCCAAAATAACTTTATCCAGGACTGAGATTGATTGGCCCAATATGCACCCTTACACAGTGGTAGAGTCTAGATGCACACAATTAGCACATTGATGGTAACCGGGCCAGGTGTCATTTTTAGTTGCTTGCTTATACTAGAATGTTTAAAGCTAATCTAATAACGTCAGTTTGGGTTGAGATGATCACTTCAGTAAAGTAAAAACTATTTCATACTGTTTCTTTTTTATGCACTCAGAGTTACATCTAAACTGGACGAATTCACTAAAGACTTCCACAAAGAGCTCATGAAGTATAGGAATGCACCAAAGAGGCGAAGACCATCTTATTCCAGGTAAATTTCACCTGAGGTCATCCCTCAGTTTTAGTTCTTAAGTGTTTTACGTACACATAATCATTCACTTTCGTTTGTTTACATTGTT
Organism: Dactylopterus volitans; assembly: GCA_901007715.1. NCBI lineage: Eukaryota > Metazoa > Chordata > Actinopteri > Syngnathiformes > Dactylopteridae > Dactylopterus > Dactylopterus volitans. Next base: position 36,973 of record CAAKHG010050826.1, read on the forward strand.
TACACCATCTGCTTTCTCTCTGTCTTTATTTCTAAACCATTTGTTTTAGGTCCAGGTCATACAGTCGCTCTCCATTTAGCCGATCTTATACTCGCTCTAGATCCCGATCGAGGTCCAGGTCAAGATCCAGGTCTTATTCTTATTCCCCTAGTCGATCCCGCTCCCGTTCACGCTCCCATGGACGTTCTTATCCGCGCTCTCCTTATTCCCGACGCAATGGGCGCAGTTATGGACGCTCACGGACAAGGTCCAGGTCCAGGTCCAGGTCTTATGGATATCGGCGCTCTGGGTCACCACGGACTCCCCCCCCCTACCGGGCAGGAGGCTGGGAAGGAGCGGAAGGAGCAGGGCCTTATAGGTCTAGATCACGGTCTCGCTCCCAAGGTGGTTTCCGGAGCCGCAGCCCTGGTGGTCGAAAACCACCTCCTCGAGAGCTAGTGCCCTATGAACTGAAGGGCCCAAGCCCCGGAGGCCATGAACGCTGGGACAGAGATAGTTACCGACAGTGGGAGAAGGAGTACAGAGACTGGTACAATAAATACTACAAAGAATATGACAATCAGCATCCATCAATGCATCACAGAGGTCGCGGCAGCAGAGACCGGGAGAGGGACAGACTGTCCCCACTGCCCAGAGATTACTCCCCTCAGGGGAAAGGGCGGCGAGCAAGAGAGGACAAAAGTGCCCCATCTCACCATCTCCAGTCATCTTCCTCATCAGTGACCAAGTCCAGCACCAAAGTTCTAAAGACGAAGCGAGTAAAGAAGAGGAAAGCCGGGGATGAGCCCGAGCCATCTCAACAGTCAGTTGACAGAGGTGATGCTACCCCTGTCAGAGATGAGCCGATGGATGAAATCCCATCACTTGCGACAACACCGCCCGTCTCATCAAAGCCTCCAGTTGGCACGGCAACCACCAAACCCCCGGCCTCTAAAAGCGCCGCCGCGCCCGCGAAACCCGCAGTCAAGTCCACCTCGAAGGCTCACTCCGATAAGAACAAGAAGGATAAGGCTCCAAAGGCAAAAGCAAAAGTCAAAACCGAAGCTGTGAAAGTAAAGAATGACAAGGTAAAGAAGAAACCCGCTGAAGGAGTGGTGACAAAAAAGAAGGAGTCCTCATCCTCCTCTTCCTCTGCTGCTAAACCATCAAAGACCACCAAAGCCAAACCGGAAGATGCCAACAACTCAACTACCACTAAAAAGGAAAAGGCTAAAAGCTCTACAGTGAGAGCCCCCCTGCTGAAGACCCCGCCACTGTCCTCCCACAACTTACCTCTACCTCATCCCTCTCTCCACGACAGCCTCCGAGCTGGCCATGACATTCGGATAAGAAGAGATCTTCCTCAGGGCGGTGGCCTCCTTCCCCACCCCCATCAACACGGACTGCCACTTCTCCACCGACCCTCCTCCCCGGTAGACAGCCGGAGGAGGATGGGTGAGGAGAGCCGACCCTTACTCAGGTCTCCTCCTGGAAAGCTGAGGAGAATAGACGGTCCCGGAGGTGACGTCCTCTCGCACATCGTCCATCAGCCCCCGATCCTTCGACTCTCACATCCATCTGACAGGCCCGCACTCCTCCCCCTACCGGTGGGCCGTGACATGGGTCGAGGAGATGCGGATCGAGGACCCATCAGACCTCTCATGGACCTCCAGGTAGATCTATTACTTGAGCACATTTTAGAAACCAGTTAATTTTTATCAGTATTGCTGCAAGTAACAACTATTAAATGGTAATTGAATTGAATAATAGCTTGATAAAATGTGCATAACACAAAATGGCTTTAATGGCTTCTTTGATCAACCGTCAGTCCAATACATGCCAATATTTCAGTTATGTTAAAGAGTATAGCAGAATTTGGATAATGGTGACCTGTTTAATTCTTTGTAATTGTAATCTCCTCATGAATTGTATGTGCTGCTGATCACATGTGAAGGTGAAGCCACAGGTGAAGCCACCGGTGCCCCAGGTGAAGCCGATGCCTCAGAGGAGGATCAAGCTGAACAGAGACCTGGGGAGGAAAGGCAGCACAGAGACGGCAGCCTCAGATAGATCCTCAGATAGATCCTCCTCGGCTCCTGAGAGGACCAGCTCCACCACGGAGCGATCGACCACCGCCAGCGTCCCGGAAGGAGACAGGCCGAGCAGCACAGCCGAAGTCACCGGAAAAAAGGATCGATCAGCTTCCACTGAGAGAGGCGTGTCCAGAGAGAGACCAGGGAGCGCCGGGGAGAGAGTGCCAGACCGAGAGCCCGACAGAAGCTCGGGAGGAGACCGGGACCGGGACCGGGAGCGGGATAGAGGCTCTGGGTCAGATAGAGATAGAGACAGAGGTGCGGGATCTGAAAGGGAGAGGGACAGGGGGTCTGGGTCTGGGTCAGCGAAGGCAGCGGTCGCATCGGAGAGAGATGCCGAGGGAGAGAGGTCAGTGAAGACGGAGCGAAAGAATTCTGGCAGCGGAGGACGGTCAGTGTGTCTGGATAAAATGACCATTGCGGAAAAATCGGCCATCAGCAAGAAGACCGTGGGGGACCGTCACGAGAAAGCAAGCTCCTCATCCTCCAAGGAGAGAGGGGAGGGAGCAGAGAGAACCTCAAAATCCGACAGGTGTAATAACGTTTGTTTCCCCGCTGCCTTTTACCGTGCACATCATTAGAAGTGAGGGTGATCCAGTGGTTCATAATCTGTAAACAAGGTTGTTAATGCAGGTAATTACTTTTCTCATTCCCCAGGAGTGTGTCTAAGGACAGAACAGAGAAGAGTGGCCCCTCAGGAGAGAAGCCGGCTGCAGCCGCTTCTGCTTCTTCTTCTTCTACTACTTCTTCGTCTTCTGCTCACAGAGAAGGTAATTTTAATCCCAGAGTCTGTGCATATGCATGTAGCTCATGGTGATTTTCGACCTGTGCTGTGTAATAAAGCCTCGGTTGAACAGCGGCCTCCCTTTCTCTCCCCCAGCAGTGAAAGATGGCGAGGTGACCACTGTGAAGAGCAAACCCAAGATCAGTCGCAAGACTTTGTCAAGCCACACTGTGAGCTCTGCCAGGTAGTGCCTTGCTTTTTTTTTCTGTATTGTTGTTTTTTTGTTTTGTTTTTTTACTGTGAAGACCATTTATTTACTTTAGATTGCTAATATTGTGAATGTGCATGTGTCAGAGTGGGCTGCTTGGTCCATCATTTAAATAGTGGATGGATTAGAACCTTCATCTTAAGCAGACACGCATTTTCCCCCCAGAAGATAACTTGTGATGGTTTTGGTGATATAGTGACCTTTTGATTGAGCACCACCAGCAGCCCAGTGTTACTACTTGTCTAATGAAATATCTCTTCCTGTGACATTTTGTACAGACATTCAGGGTTACCGGAAGATGTAGCCTAATTACTTAAGTGATGCCCTCAGTTTTCCTCTAGAGCCACCAAGAGGTATTGAGTGAAATGTCTCAACAATGTTCCGCCATGAGATTTGGTACATTTATATCTTCCTAATGATGAATTGTAATAACTTTTCATCGACCGCCACATTCTGGTCAAATTTGCAATTTGTCCTGTACTGAAGTTTATGGCTAAATCCTTAGAGAAACTATTGATATTCCCATCAGCCACAGCATTAAGCTTAAATATAGCCTCAGTGAGCCATTGGTATGCTGGAGACTGAGTGTATCGCCATGTTGTTTATTGCTTTTATATTTTTTGACTTTGCCGTGTTCTTTTTCATTGATTCCTTTCTGTGACGTATGTGTTAAATCCCCGGCTGCTACTTATTTTTCAAACCTCACCCAGCACTGTTGGTTATCATTTTAAGAGGATTTATTAGACTCGCAGAGTCACTTTCATTGATCATCGTAAATATGAGGGATTTTTTTTTTTTTTTTTTTTTTTTTTTATTCTCCCCAGCAGTAGGTCAGCGCAAGAAACGAGACGGGACCCCGAAAAAGACCAAAAGAGTGCATCCTCCCGACCCGCCGAGCAGCCCCCAACCAGCCCTTTGCACAGCCGTGGCCTCGGCCCCAGCATCAGCCCGGTGTCCAGCCCAGCCCAAGAAGAGCCGCTCATTCAGGCACCCCCTCGCTCCAAGTGGGAGAGGGAAGATGATGAAGACGGGCAGGAAAATGGACTTAGTGCACCCAAGGAGCCCTCACCGGTGCCACAGAGGAGCCGAGGCAGAGAGGGGCAGACTGAGGCTCCGAAAGCTGTCAGGAGCGAAGGCCGGGATGCCGCAAAGGATGAGAGGAGAGGAGCCGCGAGGGGGGAGGAGAAGAAGGCGAGGGCACCACGGGAGGAGGGTAAAGGTGGCAGGGCAGCACAGTCAAACTCTGAGAAACCAACCAAAATCAAAATAGCAAGGGAGGACGGGAGATCAGCCAGAGAAGAAGGCAGAACTGGAGCCAGAGAGGAGGGAAGGAGTAGAGAGGAGGGAAGGAGTAGAGAGGAGGGACGGAGTCGAGAGGAGGGACGGAGTCGAGAGGAGGGACGGGGTCGAGAGGAGGGACGGGGTCGAGAGGAGGGAAGGAGTCGGGAAGAGGGAAGGAGTCGGGAAGAGGGAAGGAGTCGAGAGGAGGGAAGGAGTCGGGAGGAGGGAAGGGGTAGAGAGGAGGGAAGGGGTAGAGAGGAGGGACGGGGTAGAGAGGAGGGAAGGAGTCGAGAGGAGGGACGAGGAGGGCCTGGGAAGGAGGAGAGGTCAGTGGAAGGCAGAGGCGGGCGAGAGGAGAGCCGCGGCCCGGAGCCCAGGAGGCAGCGCCTCTGCTCGGACCTGGGCCGGGAGACCGACGAGGCCGCCTTCGTGCCGGACTACAGCGAGGGCGAAGGCTCGGACGCGGAGCGCGGGAGGAGCAGCCCCAGCGCCTCCCTCAGCCAGGCCTCCGGCAGCCCCGCCCTCAGCAACCACAGTGACTCGGCCACCAACTCCACCACCGCGGCGGACAAGAAGAAGAAGAAACACAAGAAACACAAAAAACACAAGAAGCACAAGAAACACAACAGCCAGGACAAAGAGGGCGAACACAAGGAGCACAAGCACAAACACAAGAAGAAGAAACGCAAAAAGAGCAAAGACAAGGACGAGGAAGAGAAGGCGGAGGAGGGGGCGCCATGCTAACGGGGGGGGTTGCGGGGCTGCACTAAGCTTTGCTGGCCGAAATCTGAAACCTTCTGTTAATAGGGAGAAAAGAAAATTATGTGTCTGCTAACAATGGCAAGCCCCTCTTTGTGCCACTTGAAGGGAATAGGACTGTCTGACCTTGCAGGACTCTGGTGGAGGGCTGTTATTGTAACACTCACTGTCACTGCAGCTCTCCAAACCCACATGGTACGTTTTGTTTTGTTTTGAGGAGGGGGGGGTTTGTGCCTGAAATTGCGTACGTGGCTGCTGCAGAGGTCTCGTTAATGTTATTATAAACATCATTGTTTGTGGGGGGGAAAAAAAATAAGAGGGCGGCTCTTGTGCTGCATCATTGCGATCAGTCAGAAAAGGACTCGACGGTAATGACTGATCAAACTGCAGTGAATCGAAATGATGGAAGAAGAAAAAAAAAACACTGTACTCAGGGATGTGATTGCTTCTTTGTACAGAAGGAGTTGCTGTCTCTCTGCTTGGTTCATTGTAAATAGAGATTAACTGTTCCTCCACATAATTTCACCCCCCCCTCCCAATTTGTTTTGCTCGCATCCTTGTGTGCTGTTCAAGGCTTAAATACCATTGTAAGCGCTCTCTCTCTCTCTCTGAAAGATCCTATGTTTGTCATTTTAATGTCATTAACAGCATATTTTCCATTACTGTTAACCATTTTTACAACCTTGGTAATCATTTTTTTTTTCTAGCAGGCATTGGTTTCTTGACATGTCGGCGCAGTTTGATTATAGTTATATCACTTCGACTGGGAAAAGCTTAATGTGAATTTTAAATAAGAGTTGGCAAATCTCATAAAAAAGGTTTTTTCATATCGAGCTGAACATGGATGAAATCATGCCTGGAAGTGTTAGGTAATCATCTGGAAGTGGTCAGCGGTAATTTATTTGTGAAATTAATGGACTAAAACTTTCAAAGCAACAGTATGGTCGCAGACCTTTATGCATTCACGCTACACTGGATTGTATTATTGAGGAGGATGTGTTTATTGAAAATGGCAAATGAGGCTGCATGTTTTTGTTCCCAAGCTGCAGTGGCTGTCACACGTGTGAGTGAATGTGAATGAAAGTGAAAAATAAGAGGACCGGTGTTCTTACAAATGAGTTGCTTTTTTTTTTTTTTTTAATTAAATGTTTTGACCTCATACAAATGTCTGGAGCTGTGTTTTTTTTTTTTTTTTTTCTTTTTAGCCACAACTGTGTAAGATTTGTCAATCGCAGGTAAAGGATTATGTGTTATGTAGAATTACAGTTACAAAGACGGTGGAGGGAAATATTCTGTTGGAGGTCAAATTTTCCGATATGTGGTAAACTCTGTTAACCATGATGCTTAGTATAGTAGCTGTGGTAAAGAAACGGTCACTCCATAATGCAGTTGAGTATTTACTGCTCTTGCACAGAGCAGCCAAATCATTAAAGCCACTGCATGTTCACCTTAGGATATAATGCTGCAGCGAATCCTAGGCCTTATGCATGTGAGCGGAATGACCTAAATGTTAGGGACACCTTAATATACATCAGTAAGACTGCAGTACAATTTACAGTCCCAAAAACAATCAGAACCTCTCAAACATTCAATAGAAAAAATCAACAGAACTGGAGGGAGAATTTATTGCATTCTGTGGTGTATATGCAGTGGCTCTAACGTGAAGGCTGGTCGGCATACATCAAGACTCAAGCTGAGGCGGGTAGGTATTTGAGAGTGGAAGGTGAGCGCCTCAAAATCAGTAAAATTGTGCAGCCATGTAATTTGTGTGCTTTTTTTTTTTTTTTTTTTCTAAAAGTTGAGATAGTGGTGACCAGCTGAGGCTTGAATCAGTCGGGCAGCTGCTTGTGTTGGGACCATCGTGTTCCTCTGGGAAGGCCAAGCACAGGTGTGTTGCTCTAATTAAGATCTGTAAAGATGGATCTGATTAAGGACTCAAATCTTAAATGTTCCATAGAGCACAATAATAGGAAAATACTTTTATAGGAAAGAAGTATGAAGGCAAGACAAAATCAGTTTTTCACATTTGATTTGCAAGATACTTAAATCTGCAGCTCCATTCTAAGATGAACATAGATTGTTTTTGTTCAAAAATAGGCGTGGGAGGCTGATTGCCTTTCAACTACAATAATTTCATATTGATAGAAAAAATTCCACATTCAAGGTTCCTCAACTAAAAAAAAAAAATCCAAATTCTTGAAACCTTCATCACGATTAAATTACTATTTATGTAACTGCAAAAAGAAGTTGCTTGTTTCATGTCCACAGCATCACTGGTGCATATCTCCCCTGGTTTCAGTCTTGCTTCACTAACTTGTCACCATCTGAGACTCCACGCCACCCTCACCCCAGCCAACCGTGGTGTGCCTCAGGGCTCTGTGCTTGGACCCCGTTGCCGTCAACACGCTCCACATCGATCCGCTCATCCACCACCAGTGTCTCAGCTTTCTGGTCCGGTGACTCCAGTGACACACGTACGTATCTCAGCACGAAACCAGTCGCTCGTCAAATTGCCCCGCGTGATATAGAAGAAATGTGGATGCCGTCTAACCGACTCAAAGTGAACAGCATCAAAAGTTTAGCTCCCGGTTGTGGCTCACTCCTCCTCTCCACATGTGAGGCCCTGCGAGTCCTCAACCTGGAGTGTCCCTCTGGGCTCCACCTTATCATCCCAGTCACACATAAAAAAACACCCATCACCGATCCAAAACCTCCAAAAACAAATTAAACATCCAACTCTCACAAATGAAAAACTGTGTTCCAATCGAAAAATAATTTCACCAAAGCTTATAAATAACTTCAACGAATGCAGACATTTACGGTACATCAAAGCACAAACGTGTGGAATTTATCTTTCCATCATGATTCGACCACAGTTTCCATGCGATAACAGATGATTTGACGCAGCTGCTTAACCTCTCCGACGTTTCGTTGGTGCGCCGGCGCGCAACGCGAGGCCTGCGTTTGGTCGCCCGGAAACTGGGCGCAGCAGCAGCAGCACCGCCGGTCGTATATTTAGAAACGACTCCACTTTTCCGAAAGACGGGAGCGTGCGCTCCAGAGCAGGGGCTCGGGCCCCCAGCGGTGGGGTTTTTTTCGGAGTCTTTGGCGGCCAACTCCTTTACAAGCGTGAATAATTGAAATCGAAAGTCTCGCGGGGCAAACGGGCTGCACCGAGCCAGGCCGAACACTGTGTGGAGCTGTGAGCCCTGCGAGTCCGACATGGGAGGGAGACGGCTCAGCAATACCGCGTCTCTTCTCATGCTGAATGTCTCAGTGCCAAAAACACAACCTCGCTCTCCAAAGCACACAGCAATAAGCTTTTGTCCGTGTGTGTGTGTGTCTGCGACTAGTAAGAGGGATGGCGTGACTGGTGGTTCACACTGGGAGCAGGCTGAAAGGTTCACAGACAGGCTGAGGAAACAATGAGGACCAGAGCTCAGGGAGCAACAGATGTGTTATTTTTCAAACAGTGGCTCATAAAAGCACATTCTCAGCTTAGCCCGGCCGCTTTGCCTATGCGTTTATGTGCAAATGTATGTATATATGTGTGTGTATATATATATATAGATAGGGTCATCCTTAATGGAGTCAGAGATCAGCGGGACCATTAGAGAAGATTAATATACTGTATTGTTTAACCCCGGCCCGGATTATCATCACCACCATCGCATTTCCTCCCATCTACTGTCCACCCTGCACGGGTCACTCTGAATGTAAAGCGTTTGCTGGGCCACACGTGTGCGCGCATGTGCGTGTGTGTGTGTGTGTGTGTGTGTGTGTACACACCTGGCATCTGCCTGCGTGTCTGCGTGACTGCCTGGGTTTTGTCTTGCAGTTCGTGACATCATTTCCTGTCATCAAGGCCAAAGGTTGCTAAGCAACTTCACTTCTGCAAATTGTCAGAAAAGATGCCTCGCCGCCGACTCTGGCTCAACCGAACTTGCTCTCATCCCCATGTCATAAACATGGTGGCTCGGGGGGGGTATTTGTGTGTGTGTGTGTGTGTGTGTGTGAGTGAGAGAGAGTGAGAGTGATTCTGCGTGCGTTTGTGTGTGTAAACACAGTGCGGGGATAAGGTGAGGGGAAAGAGGAAAGTAGGGTGTGAAAATGTATTGTCTGATACAACAAAAGGAAGAAAAAAAAAGGACGAGTCGGCGGCGTCGGTAGCGGGATGTGGAGCGCATTCAGATGTTTGCTTCAGAACGGGAGGGAACATCTGAGCTGGAGAATCATAATATACTGGTTAAAAAAAAAAAAAAAAAAAGAAAAAGCCGCTTGCATCTTTTATGTAAAAAGAACAAATTAGCAGCCCGCACACCGCAGGGCTTCACGATAAACTATTTATTGCACCAAAGTGAGGTTTTTTGAACGCAACTGCTCCTCGTTGGACTGCAGGGGTCCCGTCTTGCGTACACGACCGATCTAGATGGCGCCGCCAGGGTCTCTAGTTTGATGAACCGAAAGGCGCAGTCCACATCTCCACGCGTGCAAAACATGCGCCGACGATAAAGACTGGACAGCGGTGTAGCTATTTGGCCCCATCATGGAGTCCCTGAGTATAATATGGCAGTGGTCCTCCTCCAAGTCCTCTGATGTTTCTTGACAATGCCCTCGCCGGAGACGGCTACCTTGAGTGTCTGAGGTCCCACGCCGACACCGCTACTTTCATGTCCGGTTCCCGATGCAGCCTTGTCACAGGTTAGATCAAGACCGCAAATTATCTTGTGTACTTGCCGGGAATCATTAAAATACCAGTATCTGGAACCATTCCAGATGTCCGTGTCCAGAGATTAATAAAAAAAAATATATACATCGTGTCTATACACGGACACAGCAGAGGACAAGAGGTCAAGGAATTAAATTTGCTGTTAGAGGCATCTTGTAACTGCCCTCTAATATTGTTCCCGGGCAACAAGACACACAAGCGTCGTATCGGCGAGGACGGACCAAATATTAGAAACAGTCAAATACCACAAGCTAGAGCCTCCAAAATGACCGCAAAGATGAGTGAAGATGAATATTTCGGGAAAAAAAACAACAAAAACTAAAATCTTTTTTCTCATCGGATTCGACCACGTTAGTTTTCACCGGGTGAAGCTGGTGAACTGGTAGCCGGCGTGTTTCAGTGAGACTTTGGCCATGCTAGCGAGTCTGCGGGCTCCTTTGGACAGTATAGTGTGAAATGTACAGCGCATTTAGGGCCAACTGTGTTATCCTGGAGGAAATGTGGTTTTAATTTTTTCATCTAATTTAGTGTACTTTCGTAATCCCACATGGGGAAATTAGTTCTCTGCATCTGACCCGTCCATTAGTGCGCGCACACACCAACACACACCACGTGCATAGTTAGTGCACACAGGAGCGGCTGCCATGGTAACAGCAACCGGGGAGCATTTGCGGGGTCAGGCGCCTTGCTCAAGGGGGGTGAACCAGCAACCTTTTGCTGCCGAGCCCCCCCTCGCAGCCTTTAGGCCACACCCACCCCTTTTCAACACACACACAAATCCAGTCAAAAAAACACACAAGCGCGATGCACAATAAGGCACGTTAGCCCAGTGCTAACATGTTAACGTGCTAGCGGTGGCAATGCTAACATACTCATCTTCGGCTAACACTCATTAGCGGCGCAGGCAAAGTGCACTCGAGGCTGATGGGAATGTCAGAAACAGGCACTTTTTTATTTTTTTATTATTTATATTTTTTAACTCAATTATGTGCCAGAGAAAACGCTCAAGTGATCACTGGTAGGATGCATCATCCCGGGGCCATGAATTTTCATGTCAGTGCATTGCTGAGACGTTTCAAAGCGCTGGACGGACGGCCCGACACCTCTGCCCAAATGATATGTCTAAAAGTACAAGTCATACCAGTTTTTCAATAAATCTGGGAATATGTGCTAAAAATAATACAAGTCGTGTAGTTTTAAGCATCCATCCATTTATGCCTCCCGCAGCACAAATACTTTTTAAGCCCCTCGCGTTATGAAAACACTTAAGTGCCGTCACCCTGTTTATCTACACTCTCTTGTATTTACCATGTAATTTGTTAATGTGAAGCGCTTTTGCAGCACTTTGTCAGATATTTTCTTTAGAGGCACCGCACAGAGCTCTTAGTGTAATTTATGTCTCGGCCTCTCCGTCGCACAAGTTTCTCTGCCCCCTTATTTTCCGTACTCCTTCCCCCGACCAATTAATGTTTACAACAGCGCACGTAAACACTGAGATTAAGCCAGGAGAGAGGGGCGGGGCAGAGGAGACAGATTATATCAACAGAGACGCATATTACAGAGACGCGTATTAGCTGATGTCTCCTTGCCCCCCCCCCTTACACCCTTCCTTCTGAAAATCGAAACTTGAACAAGTTGATATTGACACCACTGACCAGGCCGTGTGTGTGTGTGTGTGTGTGTGTGTGTGTGTGTGTGTGTGTGTGTGTGTGTGCGCGCGCACTTGTTTGCCCGCCCTGTTAACAACATCATGTACTACTACTATAACCGGGTCAAGTAACGTGGCAGGCAGGGCTCGGTGTCACACTCCTCGTGTGTTTCTGCGCCTACGTGCGCGTACAGCGTGTGTGTGTGTGTTCAGAGTGTATCAGGATGTGCCCTCAGGTGGTTGTCATGGCGATTCCAGTGACTGATCAAGGTTATTGATCTGTAATCGAATTCCCGCAGTGTGTGTGTGTATTCCTAACAATGGGAGGGAGTAAAACACCTCCCCATATATTATGTTATGTGATGGTCACCATGGAAACACGCCCAAGGGGCGCCTACCACACACTGATAATAATGTTTGGCCTAGATACTCACCCTCAACTGATAACAGAGGGAATGTATTTCTTTGTGTGTGCATTTCAGTGACTAATGTAAACCAGCACCGAGCAAAGCAGGCTGACAGAGCCGGAGTGAAAAATGCATGAAATGAGTCTGTGGAGCAGAAAGTGTCTTGCATGAGCTACACGAGACAGTAAGTGTAAGGAAGGGTGAGACGAGCTGGAAGAGGAGAGGAGGCGAAAGGGAGTGGGTGTGTGGGATCCACAGACCCAATAACAACTGATTACTACCAACACAAATGTAAAACACACACACACGCGCACACACACACATGCACACGCACGCACACACAGCGGCTCCGACAGCGCCTTGCCGGTTCTCCTCTTGGGGAGAGGAGGATATTAGTTGAGGAGGTCTACGGGAGTGTTTGTGTGGTTGAAGGTGTCCTAGATATCTTAGATGCTGATGTTGAGAAACACTAAATGATTGATGCCCGCTGCTGTTAGAGTTATGATAATGGACTATCAGTCCGGCCTAAATGAATAAAATATTTTTGGCGCCGGCGTGCATATCCGGCGCCACCAACAGCCGGCCGTTTTTTATAAGAGGTTAGTGGGAAATTTACAGGTAAAACAATTTCAAGAAATTAAGTGCTTTATGACCGCTTTGGTTGGTTTTTGGCCATTTGGGGGCAGCAAAACAAGCTTGAGACTCCAGCGCTGACATATTGTTATGGTCCGATATTTTCTTTTTTTTTTTAATATAAAATCTTTATCACTTCCTGCTAGAAAAAAATACTTTTTCCTGAGCTGCTAAATGTTCCAGCACATCAGTGGCCATCGTTCTATGGAGGCTCTGTCCTCCTTCCGAATCTACCGCGCCACAACTTCATCATTCATTTAGCAGCCACAGCAGCTAATAAAAAGGAGCTAATCTGGATCTCAGCGGAAGAACACTTACACTCTGCGGTCATCCAGCCTAAAGGCATTCTACACCCTAAGGTTGTGAACCGGTGTGCAATGTTCACTAGCTAGCAACGGTGGGATTTTCATGGCTGCAAATGAGAGCAGTGGGAGCCAACTAAAATAGTGAAGTCAGCAGTGAGAGGCAACCAGCAGGAGCTCCGTAGAGCCTCGCTGTGGGTCCAGGGACGACGAGTGCGGCCTCTGATGCCGCTAAATGATACATTTTTTCCCATGTAGAATCAGATGAAATCTAATTTATAGCCACTTTAATGAGATGTTTGGCCAGGGCTTGAGTGCTCCTCGTCATAAATTTTCCCCGAGAGTCTCAAGTGCTTAATTTCGTGTCGGGCGCGTGTGTCAAAAGTCATTTTCTTTCTCATTAAAACCGTCCGCTGACCTCGCGCGATCGGCAGAGTGAAACCGCCTTTATTGCGCTTATCCTCTTTGTTTGTTCAGGCTTTACGTTTATTCCTCAGCCGTCTCGTAAACGGTGTAAAAGTGGCAATAGATAAGTATTTACTCTGAGTTCTCATGATGTAGCAAATAATTCTTGACTGCCCGACGTAACGGCTACTCGGCGTCTGCGTTTGAAATGGCTCTCCATAAGCCCGGGTGCTCTTACGCAACCACTGTCTGCCGCCATGTTCCCTGAAAGCGGCCGGAAAAACAAACCAGCGGCTACGCAGGAGCCAGAAACATTTACATCATAATGAGAAATTTGAGGCAGAACTTTGCCTTTTGCCAATTTTAACAGGATTAGCATTTCTAAACTCGTCGGAGCTCCATTTTCTCTTGGTCATTTGTAGCGGGGCAAGCAACTCTAAAACACGCCCGCTTTGAAAAATGCATTGCTTATTGTATTGCATATCTTGGAAACTATTGGGTTTATTGTTGAGAAATTGATTGTGGACACGGCATATAAATCTTACTTTATCCTTATCTTTCCTCTACTGGGTGTGTGTGGATGCTTTTAGCACATTTCCGACTTTCAATCCAGCACCAGCAACGGAAAAGACCCCGCAAAACAGCCACACTGCGGCGGATAATGCCTTTCGATTTCAGTAACAACATGGTTTTTCCTCCTTCCGCCGCTTCCTTTGTGCCACACCGAGGTCAAAACCCCCCTTTTGCCCTGCTCAAAGGAACTAAGAATAGCAAAGTCGCCCATCTATTTTTTGATCCACCCAACAACATTAACGTTCCTGTGCGTAATGAGCGTTCCGGCCGCACAGAGTTGCTAACACGGGACTCCCGTTTTCCATCTAATGGAGTGTAAACATCGAATAAAACATCCCCAGAAAATTATTTTGGAGGCCATGTGCGAGATGCAGAGGAGAATTAGCAGGAGGGCGTTTAAGACTGGCGCTCCCCGAGAGCTGTTTGCTCAGAGTTAGCGTATTCCGTGTGTGTAATATTAGTTGCCAGTGTGGGACCAGCGGGGCCTTGGGAGAGTTGCGCGAGGGCCTCAAGAAAAATGAGCAGCAGTTGAGTTTCACCAGCACATTTCGAGGAGCTGAGGATGTTTATTCTGCAGTTTTCACTCGCTGCTTCGCTGTTTTTTTTTTTGTTTCTCAGCCACGATGAAAGATTATGCAAACACGTTCTAATATAGCTATAAATACTGTGAAAACAAAACTGTTACTCGAGTAGACTTTACATACTGCGTGTGCGATTTTGAGGTTCTTGTAGCGTTCTACCCATGTAAGTCAGTAAAAAAGTTAAAAGTATTGACGGCAACGTGTGATTATGTAATGAAATGAGGAAGCTGTTTAATGTCAGAGCACAATGCTTGCGATCCAAGATAAATCTGTAAAACCAAGTGATGAATGTGCACCTATTTAAATGAGGAACATTGACTAGAAAACCGGCAATCAAGTGATATCCAGTGATGTAAAGCCGAACATCATTTAAAATAATTTAAGAAAAAAGACTTCAAATGTGTGTATCGATCCGAATAATTGTTCGATAAAATACAAACGAGAGATGAGCTATCAGGCAGGATTGCTGTGTACTGGATCAGTAGGAGAGGGGATAAGTCACATGCTCCGACCCCGCTTTGTCACTGTCAAGTTATAACGCACAAGACATTCTCCAGTCAAAACCTTCAAAATAAAAGTATTATTAGTGAACGACGTCTATGTACTTTGAGCATAATTCCATTTGCATTAAACATTACCTTACATTACCTTAAAAGCACAATCTACAAAGTTTTGACCCGCAAAATGGGAGGGCGGCAGACGTTTGGGCCAATCAAAGGCAAGACCAAGTTAGGACAGAGTTAAGTTGAAACATGGGGACAAAGCCAAGGGAGTTTAATTATGTAATTATGAATAAATACAGGTATGAAATAATAAGCAACAACAGGCAAGATCAGATAATGGCCCACCCCAGACACATTCATCTGGCCCACAAATGGCGTGAAATGATGGCGCGTGGGTGGTCCACTCTCGTTTGCCAGAACTGGGTCATAAATGGACCATAGCATAGCCACATTTCAGCCCAAGAACAACCCAAATAAAGCAGTCCGTCACATGTGGGACACTTTTGCTTTACACGCAGATTAGCCCATTTCAATTGTGCCATGTCTTTGCTGAAAGTGGGCCATATGTTATTTGGAATATTTGGGCCATAGTTGTACTTAAGGCTCAAATCCAAACCACACATATTGTTTTAAAAAAAAAAGAAGTACAAAGGAAATAAGAGGACGAAACATACAGCAAATAAGCAAATGACTGCCAATTAAATGAAAAGACAAAAAATAACTACAATGAATATGGATAACAACTGTGAAATACATAAAATACAAGTTTAACAAAGCAAAAAAAAAGATTAAAAATACAATAAAAATAGTCACAATTAGATATGGTATAATTCATCATTACTCATGAACTTGCAAATAATGCTAGCATGCTAACACTTAATATGTTATGGGCTAGCAAGGCTGGGCTGAAATCTGATATTGCTAACGTAGCTTGCCTGGCTATCAAGCCTCACTATTTATTTTAACTGTTTTATTATTGCTGATGTTTTTCAACTCAGGCCTGTTTATTGTGTCCATTGTATGTATATTTGTAGTATGTACAGCAATTTTGGTATTTAAATGAAGTTTGACTTGACACAACAGTATGCTATCAATGTTTAGCTAGCGGCAGCCATTTTCATCAGTACTTTCAAAGGCTGCCCAGTCTTTACCCTCATTAGCCCAAAATTGTTAGCTTTCAGGCAATAGTCTACGTTTATGCGAGACCAGTCCAGCACTAGTCCAGTATACATTTAAAAAAAAAAAGATTTGAATCTCTAAATGCGTTGTACAGCGGCGTTTCCGGGACTACACCATTTTATTTTGAAAAGCACATCCGCTCCGCCTGCGCGTCGCCAGCTTGACGCCAGCTCTCCTCTCGCCGGCGCGCCTGAACTCCGGTACCTGAGACCGCAGAGCGGCGGCCAGCGGCTCAAAGGGACGCGGAGGCACAGGGAGTCGGCGGGGGACCCGGGGGGGGGGACGGTCGCGGAGGCGGCTCGGCTCGGCGCACGGCAACTTTCACTTTTCCCCGCTCGCTCCAACTTCTGCGCCTCATCGCGCTCTCGGGTTTTTAATCTTCTCCATCCTCCCGGCCGGCTGACAGAGTTTGGATACCGGCGGGGTGGTGGTGGTGGCGGCGGCGGCGGCTGGTGGTGGAGGTGGGGGCGCGAGAGGAGGGTAGAGGACCTGCGGGCTGCTCTCTCAGATGGAGCACCGAGGCTCCGGGAGCTCAGGGCGCGCGGCGGCGGCTGCGGCGGCGGCGGCGGACCCGGAGTGAGTGACCGCCGGTGGATGGACGTCCGCTGCTCCCCGGTAAGGACCGCGAGCGAAAGTTTTGCCTCGTTTGTGCGATAACGGTACTTTTTTTTTTTTTTTTTTTTTTTTGTTTGGTAGCGTTAGCGCCGCCGTCCCGGGCGCGAAAGAAAAAAAGAAGAAAAAAAAAAAGAAAGAAAAAAACGTCCAGCTGCCGTGATGTCGCTCCTTGTAAATGGCGATGTGTCATCCACTGAAAGATGGCAAACTGTGAA